>APFE031110239.1:312879-370282 GCA_000404065.3 Pinus taeda | reverse complement strand
CACGTGCATCTAGCCATCCAAGAGAAAGGTGAACGCTCGATCTCGCTGGTGCCTCGCTCGCTTGAGATGGAAGTTGACTGTGGCAACTCTTCTGTGTTGATATGTAGTAGGTGGATCGTCGCTCCTCGTTATCTATCATACGGGGGTTGTTGTCCTTGTGGCTAATTGGCTGCCATCTTGTTGGTTGTTTTCTTGCGGGGTGATGTGGGTGATGATATGTTAAAGTTTTAACCCACGGTGTCTTTTTCTTTAATTCACCCTGTTGTGGTGCCAATTGTGGTGTCTTCTTTTCCAATATGACTTCAACCACTGAGCCCTCATCTGATGTCCCTGTAACCTTTTCTGCTTCAGCCTCTATTTGTGTTTGATTGTCGATCATCAAAGGCTCATCATCTGATACGTCAGTCCTGGAACATCTTATGCTTCAGCCTCCATGTACTCTACCTGTTTATTGATGGAAATATCCTGTAATGTAATTTTCTTCTTTTTATACCATAGTTTCAAGAATTTCTTCTGCACATTAATATTGATAGTACCCACAGATTCCATCCAAGAATATCCCAAAACAACATCCATATTATCCATCTCTGAAGTATAAAAATCACCATGCAACACATACTTATCCATAGAAACCTTCAAATCCTTGTACACTTGAACATCCTCATCATCCACTTGTGTGTTTTCAATGTGTTTCGCTGGAATTTGCAATTTTTTTGCCAAGTTAACATTGATAAAATTATGCTTGCAACTAGGATTTATAGAAACAATGATCTTCTACTTTTGAATCAATCCATGAACCCGTAATAAGGATATACCAGTAGGAAATAGCTCCACATGTTTCTCCTTATCTTATTTTCTGGAATGAGACCATATGTCTAAAAGTATTTTTTCAAATTCTTCATGAGACAGGTTGGAACACTTCTTTTGGTTAAGTAATCCCCACCATGTGGCTGCCTCATCTTCAAAATTAAACACTACAAAAGTTCTCCAATTATGTGCCCATAACGACTTGTGTTTTTTTATGTATTATTCAATAGTAGGACCATTATCTTTTCTTGTAAAAGCCATGAAGAGGGTTTTGAAAAAATTCACTTACTTGCCGAAAATTTGAAATTGTCACAGTTTAGTCAATATTGCTTAGAATCCCTATTATGGCCTATTTTTGGAAATGGAACAACCATTCTGCATCTGCCCATGTGATAGAAATTCTGATCCAGGCACTAGAATATGTGTTGCAACTCTCCCGTCGTTCCCAAAATTTTTGCAAAAAGAGTTGATTTTAAATCAGTGATATCTCCCTCATCCGGACTCCGATTCGACCGATTTTTTTTTTAAATAGGGTATATTTTCACATAGGATCCAGATATAAAATTAGATTTTGCAGATCTTGCAATAGGATGTCCGGATCTGCGCCGTAATTTCGTTGCCCCAAAAAATTGTCTACAACCCCACTAATTTTTAAATCAGCGATATCTCCCTCATCCGGACTCCGATTCGACCAAATTTTTTTTTTGAAATCGGGTAATTTTTCACATGGAATCCAGATCTGTAATTAGAATTTTCAGATCTTGTACCAATACGTCTAAATCTGCGCCGCAAACTTACTGCCCTGAAAATTGTCTGCAACCCCACTGGTTTTTTAAATCAGCGATATCTCCTTCATCCGGACTCTGATTCGACCAATTTTTTTTTTTGAAATCGGGTATTTTTTCACATAGAATCCAGATCTGCAATTTGATTTTGCAGATCTTTCACCAAGATACACAGATCTGATCTGCAAACTTGCCACCCCCGAAAAAAAATAAATAAATAAATAAATAAATAAATAAAAATAAATTAATTTAATAATTAAATAAATAAATAAATAAATAAAAATCTCCACTGTTTGCCCAAGAAAGTGCTCTGATACCACTTGGTATGACTCTGATATGAAAATATAAGACAATAGAAATAAACCCAAGAAATAAGATAGAAATGCTTCTTCATTATCAAACCCTTAAGGTAGGGAAACACCATACATTCACTCCTTAAGGAAAGGGAACACTCCACAAGCCATATACTTGTACATACAATAATCTTTAACTATTCCTTAACCTCCTCCATGTGGAGTCTCTAGCCTCTATATAGGCCTCATACATGCAATGCCATGGATCATTACCATGGTTCACTCATACCATCCACTAATACCATGGGCCCATTACATTATTACTAACTACATGTGGTCCCTTACATGATATGGGTTAACCACCTTATTTATTACTATGGCCCATCCCATTATTACATTATTACCTTGGGTACCTCCCTTGGTACCCCATATTATCCCCCCTAGGTATATAACATTCCACCTAAGTATATTATCCCCCCTGAGTATATGAATGTTACGGATTAAACTTTCTGAAATGTTCATATTCAAATTCATGAAATGTACCTAATTGTGTATGAGGAAATCAAAAATCATTTTAACGTTTAGATTTTCTACAAGGATCTCTTGAAGAATTAATGGATATTTCAGCATAACTGCTTCTTGATACCATTCCTCAATGCAGTCTTTGGGCAGCATTCTAGATCCTTTGTCCATAAATGGTTAGTAAAAACAAAAACAAATAAAATACACTCTAAACTGAAAGCTAGTTCCTATGCACACTTCCCCGGTAGTGGCGCCAAAATGTTGGGGCAAAGTGATTGTCTATTAGTTAATTTATCAACCTGGGGGTTTCGTAAACTTGTGAAGCATGCATGCACTGTATGTGCTAGAAATTGTCTTTTGGTTTAGATCAATCTAACTACAAAATAACAAAAACAAATTCATCTAATCTACGAAATCAAATAATGAAAATAAAATTCAACTAACCTATGAAATAAAAAAAAACTAATGTATGCTTAGATACTCTAGCATTCAATTATGAAGTGTTACCTTCTTGAGATGATGTGTAAGCAACTATTTATACTTTAACTTCTAATGTCCTAGAAAAGCAACTAAAGTGTGAAAAAAATAACTCAGTAATTGCATGTATCAAATATTCAACCATTCAATCTTGAAATATGATTAAATCAATTTCTTAGAATGATCTTTAGGAATATTAGTTAATGCAATTAAATGACGATCTTAAAAGAATGAAAAAAATAAAGCTCAATGATTGCATAGGTTGAACACTCAATCACCCAATTTGAAGTCACCTTCTTGGCTTGATCCTTTATTCAATCATACAATGAATTGATGATTTGATTTAAGAAAGTAAATAACAGAACATGAAAGGAAACTAAATAACTATGAGCCCTTCCCTCAAACTTAATCCAATTAGAAATTACATAAATCTTCCCTACTCAAATGTTTTTATAACAGCAAAGATTACACAGTCAGTCTAAAACTAATACTAAGAAAGAAAATAAACTTTAACCTATAAAAGCAACTAAATCTCACAATCATTAGATGGCCATTCCAATGGTGTATGAGGATGGCAAGTGAAGATGCTCCATATGTAAGGAAAACTAAATCTTCAAATCTCCAAGTATAAGCTCCAAATTCTCTATTAAAAAGATGAAAATTTATCCAACTTTACACATGCCTTCAAAGGAAAAGGCTCTCCTATTTATACAAAACATAAGAAGCTACCCTATTTAATGAGGATCCATTAAAATCTCATATAGTTACAACCAAATAGCTCATAATGAGACGCATTTCCCCTGGGTGTCTCATAGCATTCTAATCCAAATAAGAAATGATGAGACAACTCATAAAGTTAAAATCCAAATAGGACATGTATCCTTTTTTGACTTTTATCCAAATCTCCTTTGAAGGGAATTCGAATTTGAGAATTGGACGCCACATAAGGGTTCTTTGGAAGCTTCCAAACAACTTACACATGTCATGAAACTCAAGCCACATATATAGATACATGAAACCATGCTAATTTCCTAGTTTTTAATCATAATTGCAATTTAAACACATAAATAAATAACTTTATAAATAAGGATCCTAACCCATATATTTATGAAAATGGTGGCTAATGAAAGATTATATGGTTATAGAGTTGCAATATGTGAGTGAAATGGTGGTGATAAAGGTGAAATTGAATGTCATTTTAAAGACATTTCGGAGGCCCAACATATGCAGGGTGCACAAACAATGAAAATGGAGGGTCGACTGATGATTTTTGGTGTGTTGTGTGTTCAAGAGAGAGAGAGAGCTTATCTTTTGGGAAAATTTTTCAAGAGGAAGGGATCCTTCTTTCTTAAGAGTGTGCTCTAAAGAAAACCTAGTCTTTTTGGCACATGTTTCCAAGGAAGTGGGGTGTTGACTCCCAAGAGTGTGTCCTTTCTAAATATGGGCTCTAAATATACTAAGAAAACACCAACAACAAGTGTGGAGTGAAATACCAATGAAAGGAAGTGTCTGCAATTATTTATAAGCTTTGTTGTAATCACGACCAGAAGGTGAAAGGTCATGGAATGTGAAGAGTCATAAGAAACACCAATTGTGACAACAAGGTGAGACTTGTAATAGAAAGAATCAATGAAAATGCTAGCAAATAAACTGAAACAAACTGAAAAACAAAAACAATATAAAAAAAAAAAAACAATGAAAAATAACAACATGTAAAACTTACATGTGATCAAGATTGAAGAGAAAGCTCATTGAAGTGAAAAGCGCTCATCTCAAAGTTGAGAACAATTGTGAGAATGAATGATTAGTTGGGCTGGTTATAAATTTATTTCACATGTAATGAAAATTCATGTATGCATGCCACTTCGATTGATGGGTGAGTCAGTTAGTGAAAGTCGAGTGGCCTCCTGTTTTGTAGGAGTCTGCTCACCATGGAACAATGCAAAGCACATGCAAGAAGGACAAGAGGGCACAAATCTAGAAAACGAGTACATTGGGCTAGATCACTAGGTCCAAGTCACTAACATGAAGGATTGTGCTCAGCATGGTCCACTTAGTGTAGTTACTAGCAATAAGGAGTGTGCTCCTCACTGAGAGTTAAGAGTGCGATTTTTCTTAAGGAGGGAGTATATCCAACCAAAAGTGTCCTTTATGACTTAAGTTACGAAAGTGCCCTTTCCTTAGAGAAAAATTGTACTTTCTTACTTTTGTGTGTCATGAAGGTCAGGTGAACAAAGCAAGTCACTAAGTCAAATAAAGCTATCACTTTTCTATCTTAGGAATATAAAAAAAGTGTTTCTAAATATAGGATGATGGAGACTAGGGAAAGTTAACCTAGGAGGAAAAGAGACACTTAGGAACATTGCAAGGACTATCGACACATAGAAAAGCATGAACAAATAACAAGGTGATACAAGATGGCTTGAGATGATAGTTCTTGTAGCCTCTAAAATTGAGTTAGGAAAAAATATTGGAGGGTTGTTATCGTAGTGAAAATAGAACCAAATATTTCAAATTTCATGCTAACCTTATCTTGTAGTTTTGGAGCTCTTCTAAAAACCTTATCCATTGTCAACTCTTCTTGAGCATATAGTGCCAAATTATCTACAAAAGTTATGATCCATTTATTTTCTTGATCTAACATGGAAGGCTAATAGAGATTCATATTCTCTACATTCACCACTAAATATATATGCATGTATGGGGGTATATTGAGCATTTAGGAATTATCTCCCACCTTTTCTAGTATCTCAAAGGGGCTCTATTGTACAACTTTTATTTTCTTACTAGGGCCCTATAACCTCTTGTTGTTGAACTATAACTATACTTTATTGGCCACATTCAATGGCTTCTATATACTATGTTGATCATGTTTTGAATTGTATTTTTCTTGAAACTTACACAATATATCATTTACCTATAGATGGATATGCTTGATCTTCTCAATAAAATTTTTTATCTTCAGGCATCTCCCACAAGGTCCACCTCACTCATTATTTCCCATACACAATGTTGAAAGGTGAAGGTGGAAAATATTCAAAATAAGTTTCAAATGAGGATTCACTAATAGAAGGGTGGATTGCTCTATTATAACATTGTTGTATATATACCAAATTTTCATACTAAGTCTTCAATTTCTTATGATTGTAACTTGTAAAAACCTACACCAAAATCCTATTGACGAATGACTAATTTTGTTTTCCCATCCATATTTGGATAGAATTATATAGACGTCTTCAACTTTCAGTACACCTTCTCCCACAATGTTATCCAAAATGTAATGAGAAATGTTGTGTCCTTATCTAAAATGATGTTCCTTCACATATTGAAGTGCTCCAAGACTTATCCAAACAATAATTTAATTGATTATTTCCCATTGATGGTCCTTTTATAGGGAATTGGAACACATATCGTGTGTAACTTGTCAAATTCCATGAATAGGTAGTCATATCCCTTCTTGGTTACTGGTAAACGTCCCACAAATTTAATGAAAATGATTTACCAAGGATAAATGGGTAAATAGAAGGGATGTTATGGACCATGTTTGCTATTACTAGGCCTTTTGGTACAAAAAATAATTCATCCTCTTATGAATCTAGCTACCTCTTCTTGCATCCTATGCCATTTCACATACCTTTGAAAGTTGGCCACTTTCTTCCCTACACCAAAATGCCTTGGAAGCTTGGAGGTGTGAGCCTCACTAGTCAACTACAGTCAATCAAAACACAACTTATCTAACCTACATAGTAATCCATTCTAGATATGGTAGTGAAATACGTTGTCACCATCATACATGTGACTCTCTATCTACAACTATTATAACACCTCCTTGAAGTCATCATCCTCCATGTATGGCTCTCTATATACATCATTAGTGAAAGGATTCATGTGCACAAAAGCTCCTAGATTTATGATATTTAATGCGGGTACCCTTTAAAGCATCTCATCTAACTTTTTTTTGTTTTGCTTATTGTACTTTTTCACTAAGTGAATCTACCATAAAGGCTCCATCCAATTGTAATTCTTGGTTTTTTGTAGCATATTGTATGCTTGCAAGTACTATAGTGGCTAGTGATTTTTGTGGATTATTTTCTCCTTTGCCAATAGATGTTCTTTCTACTTATTTGTATCTTACACTAGGGCATATAAATAATTGTAATAGTTATTTTATTTAAGAATCTCCCCATTAAATACTTCATAATGGTAGCATCCAATCCTTCCTCCATACATCAAGATCACTCCAATAGCACATCCACTCGCATTTGTCTCCACTTTGAAGCAATGTTTCAAGTTGGGTAAATATAGAAATGGTGCTTAACTGGCCTTCTTCAACTCCTCAAAATCCCTTATTTGACCCCTTCGCAAATACAAACTCTTCCCACTTATTGTTATGACATGGGGTGTTGTTGTTACTACAAAAAATGATGCTACAAACACTTCATTTTTTCCTCCATCATGGAATAATCTAGCCTAAGATCTCCTCCACCTATCATATACTCGAGATACTCCGAATACTACTATGAAAGGTCACACTTGTTGAGATTTTCCAGTGGGTAATGCTTCTTCAATGCCACTAGCACATGCATCAAAAGGGACATGTTAGTCCCAAATATCACTGCATACTAGTATATAATCCAAATATAAAATAAAAAAATCAATCCATAAAAGAGCACAATATTAACCTCATAAACATTGTTGGTGCATTGCATAAGCCATATTACATGACTAACCACTCATACAAACCTTGCCAAAATTTGAAGGAAGTCTTCCCGTTAGATTCTTCTATAACCCAAACCTAGTGATATTGTGACTTTAAGTCTAGCTTGGTTAAGTATTTGGATTTTTGGAACTAATCCAATAGATCATTTATCCGAGGTATGGGGAACTTTTTCTTTAGCATAATTTTGTTTAGCACCCTAAAATCAATGCACATCTTCCAAGTTGCATTACGATTAGGCATGGTTATAATGGGTGACCCACATGGTGAGGTAATTGGTCAAATGATATATTTTGCTAGTATATATTGCTACTACTTATTGACCCTTTTTGTCTCTATAACAAATTTATTATAAAACCAAATGTTAAACAACAAAGAGTTTGAAAACAATTGGATTTCATGCTCCACTTCCCTCCTTGGTGGTGCCCATTTAGGTTCATGAAACACACCCTTGTACATGTGGAATAACTCTTCTAGTTACTATTTATGTCTCTTAGTACACCCATCCAAGGATAACTTATCTCTCATGGAACTCTCTATAGATTAATTTATCTTGAAAGTAACAAAACATACTCCTTGCTAGAATTGATCAACGTTTTTGCTTGATTAGAACTTACTAGCAAGACTTTTGACTTTCCTTTTTGTACATTAATTATTAGGGGTTTCCTTTACTTGACAAGGAAGTATTAGTTAGCTCTCTACATCATGATTAAATCAAGCATGTACATATATTGACTCCCAAACACAAATCCACAATAGCTAGTCGAACTACGTCAATTCACTTCATCAATAAAGTTAGCACTAATATAAAAATTGATTATGTAGTGTTTGGTTACCTCTGTCAGTACCTATTTTACCCATCCCAATAGATATAAACTAGGATGGTCATGATTCTCTAGTCAAAATTTCTTGATTAGATCCATTGCTATAAGATTTTCTTAGTGATCCTCAGTCAAATAAAAAATGAAAATTTGTCATCTTCATGTGTACCTTTCGATGGAAGAGTTTGGAAACTTCTATTCCTATATCTAAAGAATACTAAATTCATCCTCTTATGCACTAGTGTACATGCATTCTTCTCATCTATGTCCAATATTCTTTCCACCTATTTTCTTGAATTAGTTTCCATGATATTTTTCTTCTTAGCATCTTCTTTCTATTATTCTAGTCAATCTCTTGATGCAACTTCCAACACTTATCCTATGCATGGTTATCACTGCTACACTAGTTAGAGTGATTGTTGGGATGTTTACATGGTGTTCTTCAATTACCTTTCTTTTCTATTTTCCCCTTATGAATGTATTCTTCCCATCTTTGTAACCTTCCTATTGATACTTCTACTTTGACCCACTTGATTACTCATTAATTTTCCCTATGTTGTGTAAATAATGTTTATGCATGAAAACTTGGTCAATCATTCTCAGTTTGAATTAAATAAATTTATTTCAAAGATGGTTGTGTAGATCCCATAGATACTTAAGGAGAATGCTTCAGTTCTTTGGGGATATACCCAACATTATGGCCATATTTCTAAATTTTGTGGTCTACTCTTCTACACTTTTCTCTTGTCTCTGCCTGAAGTAATAGCACTAGATCCATTGGTCCTATCTATGCTCGATAAGTTAAAAATGTGACTTTATGAGATTTTTGAAATTCTCCCACTTAGTCACTATGGGATGTCCCTCCAACCTCATGGTTTTTGTGTGGCTTTTTGACTAGGCTAGCACATGACTTTCTAGTTTTAGATGAGAAAAACAAAAATATATTCTTCCTTTATGTAATAAACACAAGAATAAAATTTTAACTAATACAACAAAACATTTTACTTCAAATAATTAATTTCAGCTTAATATGGCTTAATATCAATCTCCACTTCCATCTTGAAAAAGGACTGTGAATGGTTCACATCACTCAAACTGGTTTGATCCTTTTTTATTTATTTTGTAAACATTGTCTCTAGTTCTTCTCAATATTCCAATCTCCCCTTTCATCAATCATCTACATGATGATCTCCATATTCTCTAAATTTCATAATCTTATTGGCTAGGGCCACTGTGAGAAGCCTCACATTATTCTTTATATTTACAACTTGTGCTTCTAGTTGTGCAAATATTTCCTCTACAATATATTTATAGGTTATTAACATATTTATTAGTCATGCATGAGGCTTTATGAATTTTATCTTAGCCCATTTGTATCTTCTGCAATTCCACAAAATATATAAAAGCTAAACTACTCTAATACCAATATCATACATAAACAACCATGGATATTCCACTAGATAGTTTGTCACAAGTTAAAATTATGAAAACTATACTTTCAAGGTTATTTTCCTTAGACATGTGGATTTATAAAGTTACTATTTTTATGCACACAAGATATAAGATGCATAAAATAGAGAAAAAAAAACTACAAGCACTCAAAACCAAAATAACACAAGATATGAATTGGGAAAACCTTTTGGGAGAAAACCCTACTAGAGGGTGAAGATTCCCTTCTCTATCTTTCTTTGAATGAAAATGGATGTAAGTACATAGGAGTTAGACATGTGGCTCATCGGATGCTACAATACACAAACCATATTTATCTGGTTTTTGTTTATCCCCTCTTAGCTACTCTAATAATTTATGGAACAAAATTAACTCAAGTAGAATGTAACCAAATTTCTTCTTAGTGGTTTGGTTATAACACAAACCAATAGGCTACTAGTGGTTAAGTTTCACACCTTCAGTTCTTAACTAGAGTTATAATATAAAAGATTCTAGGTAGTTCTTCATCATGGTCATGTGGCTAGTCCCTTTTCAATAAATAATGGTGTAGGTTTATGTACCATCCTCTGGAATCATGGTGTTCAAAATAGTAAGGTCAACTTCTAGGTCAAATAAATTTTATGTACTAACTCCAATTGAAGTGACTCTTGCACCGGTGGAAATGATTTATTTTATAGAATAACATTAGATGGTGTAACAACTAAGTGGAAACTTTTTTCCATAAAAAATGTCTTTTAAATGTTTGAAACCCTAATTTCCCAAACTAGGATCCACCTATAAATTGGCTCTGTGATCTAATTCCTCCACTTTTTCCACTGTCATATGTTCAAGATGCATTAAAAATTTAATAATCATCATTTCAGTCACTTCACTCAATTATCCACAAATTGTAGTGGATAGTGGACTAGATAATTTTTAATAAGATATTTATTAAAATTATACTTCAAATCCAAAATCTATACTATGAGGGTTTTTCCTTAGACTTATGGATTCATTAAGTTATGGTTTCATGCATGCAATATATAAAATGTGGAAAATAGAGGGTAGACACAAATACAATCACTCACTACCCTAATAAAAAAAAAATGATCTGGTAAACCCTCTTGGGAGACAAAGTTGTTGGAAGGTTAGGTTATTTTCCTCTCTCTTTTCCTAAATGAAAATGGATGCTAATACAAAGATATGACATTTGTGGCTCATGGAATGGAACATTACCCAAACTATCTCTATTTTATACCTCTTTATCCACTCTCAAGGACTCCTCTCATCTATGGAAAAAAAACTCCCTCAAATCAGGTGGAACCCCATCTCCTCCCAGTGGATTGATTATAACACAATATGATAGCCTACTAGTGCTTAATTTTGACTACTTTGATCCTTAGATAGAGTTACAATTTTGAATCTTCTAGATTCTTCTTCATCATGATCTTATGGATAGCGCATTTTCCATGAATAATGGGAACTGGCCTGGCATCCTCTCTAGTCATGGCGAACTTTCATATGACATAAGTTTTTCATAATGATTTCAATAGAAATGATTTTTGTGCCATTGGAAATGTATACATGTGTAGAATAGTGCTATGCAATTTAGTAAATAAATGGTAAAGTTTTACCCCCACAAAATTACATTTCATGATTAAGTTTACTTCCAGAAGGTTTTAGACCCCAATTATACAAATTCTGACCTATCAATAAAAATGGTCCTCTCGGATGATTCTTCCATTCTAGAAGCATCAAGGTGGATGATAATGATATAAGTATTCAATAAAAATCACTTAGGTTCAATAAATGTCAAATAGGGTGGAGTTTATAAAGGCCTCTCTCCTTCATATATAGGAATTTTGGATTAGGTTGTTATTCAATTATTGAGTGAAACCACAAGAACCAAAGTTTGTTGGTATTTCCCCTAAAATATCTCATGAATCATAGGAAGATGAACAAACAAAGGAACCCAATAATTTATTGAAAATTCCATTACCTGGTAATGCCCATGAAAAAAGATCTTCTGGTGACCAACATAATTAAAATTGTGGATTGCTAGAATTGAGATTGAAGATTCCATATTTGGTAAGATGAACAAAAAAAAAGGAACCCAATAGTTTACAGCAAATTCCATTACCTGGTAATGGCCATCGAACAAAATCTTCTAACGACCAACATAATTAAAATTGTGGATTTCTATAACTGAGATTGAAGTTTCCATGTTTGGTATTTACATTGAACAAGACTTCACACAGGAGAGGCTTTGGCATACAAACTGGAGAATCAGGTTCCATTCAAGGTAGATGTGACTAGTGTTAGTATGAAAAGGTGTTTAATCACCATGGTGTGTGCTTTCAAGTGGTTTTTCCTCTTACCAAACCAAGCCTTTAACATATGCTATGGGGGAATGCTTCCACATCCCCTGGTTACTTGGCATAAGGGCAGGACTGCAACAATGCACCCCACACCCTTTTTCTTAAATAACACCAGATTAGAGGTATTTTAATGTATCATTTTATATTGAATACTTTTTTATTGATAATATGATATACTCAACTTATTGTAATGTTTATATCAATGGTGATAATGATGATGTATTGATGTATTATTATTATTATTATTTGTTTATTAATTTCTTATTATTGGTAGTTTTTATAAAATGAATATCATAATAATGTATTTGTTTTATTATCATTATTATTCTCCTTTTATCACACACACAAAACACATATATAATTTTCAAAATATGATTAATAACCAAATTTATTTATCTTTTAATAAGAATAAATACATTCCAATTAGTAGAATCAATAATTGTGTACATACGACTACCACTATTACACCAAGTAGAACAAAAAATTCATAAATGTCACGATGACCAACTTACATAATGTCTTTGAGAACTTAAACTGAAGGTGGGGACACAAAATGGGCATCATACCACCCAAGCTAAGATCCTTTCAGAATTGCTGACTAAATTAAAAGTTAGCATTTGTCACGTTATTCCTGGATAACATTTCAATATTTGTGTTGTGATTACTAGATATTTTATTGTTAATTAATAATTACTATTAATAGTTGTGATAATTATTATGCTTTTATTGTCAATTAATGATATTAGTTATTATTTTTTTAAGGGGAACGAGTATTTAAATTATATTAAAACATGTACCTTGATGCAAAAATTAAAACAAGAGTTACATTGCTTTTTCCCATAATATTCTAAAAGGTATAAAAACCAAACTCCTTCCAATAATAATATGGGGGCTGAAGGTTCAAAAATGAATCTTCAAATGATTTTTCGTACTGCTTCTTGGGAGCAAGAATATATGCAAACAAATTTATTGCACAAGAAAATAAAAAATGATAACATTTCTATAAATTGGTAGAAGATGACCTAGCATTTGCAAGAGGTAGCTCAAGATCAATATTCTTTCTACTATGATGTTTCCTACTTCTTGTTATCAGTGCGGAATACCATTTACTTTTAAGCACATATGAAGAAGAGTTCTTCTTGGACACCTTACAAACTTCTTCATATTTTGATGTAGGATGAACCTTTGGAAAAAAAAATTCCACCACGAAAAATTTCCTTTGTAGAGTCCTAATTTGGGCCTTCTGCATCTTTTAAATTTGGTGGTACCTTTGTAACAAGAGAAGAGACCTCATATGGTAATAGCGGATTTGATTGGGCCTCAAGAATCTCATATTTTGTCTTAGGAACAATAAGGACTTCAAAAATATTGTTATAAAGGGGTTCATATGAATATTATACCTTACATCTATGTTTCTCCATTCTTCTGATCTTTCCTTTTTATGAGAATGAATTCTTTCTTATTTTCCCCTTGTGCTTCTTTAAGAGGACGAAATGGAATTGGAGAACTTCAAAATATTGAATATTTTGGATAGATTTTCACTAAGCTTCCATATTCAATACACATATTACACTTAAAGGAACTTTTTCATAATACAAATCCTAGAGGTGAGACCAACCATTCGATTTAGATGAATCACCTTAGAGAGTAATTTTGACAAATCCATTTCCACACAAATTCTAGGACATTAAATATTGTTCCCATGTTCCAAGTCATTTGTGATAAATCAACCAAGTTTATTTAATATATACTTAATAATGCCTTTACACTAGCAAAGAATATAGAGAAATGGAAATATTATCTGTAAAGGTGAAAATGAAAGTTCCATTGTGGGATTATATTGCATAGACTATTGAGTGAGGAACAAAACTTTGTTACCCACAAAATAAAGACTTGACTTAAATATTTGGTCTCCATATTTATGTTTTTCAAAACGAAATTTATAATACCCATAATAACAAATTCCTAAGGGTACACGATTTTCCCCATTGACAATAATTGATTTTATAATGGTTTCATAAGTTGGCCACAAGCTAGTAAACTTTTGAAATCACCCTTTTTCCTTCAAAGTTTTCAGGTTCTATTTTGATGAGGGAGAAAAGTACAGATCCAAAGAAGGGATTGGTTATGATTTCTTCATGAATTTGTTTGGGGCACTATTGTGCACCCATTAAACATAGAAAAAACAATCTTGTTGCACTGGGTGCACAACCTATACATATAATTGATTGAAAAATCTAATCTCCCAATGGAATAAATATTCGAAGATCCTTATGTTCCTGTACTTCTTCTCTCGACAAAACTCCCAACTCCACTTCCGACACCCGATCAATACCGTACACCCCCATCTACTCTTGGTTCACCCCTTGCTTCGTGACTTCACCTGACCTCTCTGATTACACTGTATTGTGATGTCATGATGTCCACAATGGATAGGATGAAACTAGTGAATGTATGGTAATAACATATGCAATTTGTTTGAACAAAGTAACACAACTTTTTGTTAGGCAACTAGGGAAACCCTAGTCATAGTGACATAGACCAAAGTTTTATCGTCTCTCTATTTACTTTATTACATTAACATTATGTTATATTATTAGTTATCATGTGTTAAACTATATTAATTAATTATTATTATTTAATGGTTAAGAGCACGTGTTTCCTGACCCATTAATTTGATCAATACATTAATTTGAAGGAGGCAAGAATTTGAGAGCTTGAAACCCTAGCAATGGAGGAGATGTTAAGAAGGGATTTAGATGGTGATAGGGGAAGACTAGAAGTCATACAACCCACACATTACGTGTCATGGGAAAGACTGTCACGGTTGGGAGGGCATCTAGAGGAGGATCTCACCACTGATAGTTGCCTTGGTAATGATGAAAAATGAGGCTTTAGGACGACAAGAGGATGAAGGTGAGTTTTTTTTGTTTGGTGCTACATTATTACTATGCTGCCAACATTAACAACCTGAATGCGCTCGCTAAAGGAGAAAAAGATTCAGGGTTTTGGGGGTGCCTAAAAATTGCATACAGTAGGAAGGGAAATGGTCAAACAACTAGATGTCATCGATCTCAACCAGGAGCCTAAGGATATAATGTCATTTTGTGGGATGGATGCCATAGAAGAAATTATCGTGCGGTATATTGGTCTAGCTCAACTCCGAGGAGGGAAGAAACCTGGTCCGAGAGTGGGATGGAAACATGGGAAATTGTTAGGGCTTCTGGAGGAGAGTTTAGGTCTGACTAAACTAGAAAAATGGGTAGCACAAAAGGAGCTAGAAGGGGGGAGGGGCTTTACTACCTGATCGTAACTATATGATGAGGAATGTGTAGTTCATCCAAATAAGTAATTATTTCTCTAGCCCTCTTAATGATTTCTATTTGGGGTGTTTAGAAGATATTTTCATCATTTATGGCTTCAAGGGCCAAGAGGGCCTGAAATCTTTCCTTGTGGAAGATCTAGGCTTGGAAAAAGCCAGGAGAGGGTTACATCGAGACAACAAAGTTGCATGCAAGAGTCCTTTGCAAGTCAGAAGAAGAGAAACCCTAAATCATGATTTAAGCACGTTGGTGGGCTTACTAGCCTTAATCAGACAGGGGAATAATCTGAATGGTGGCTGGAAGGCACAAGATGTAGCGAGGGGAGAAAATAGTGAACAAGGGATTTGTTGAAAACCACCCTCTATTGTTGCTCGGGAGGTATTTATAGAGGCAGAGGGGTTTTTGGAAGGAAGAGAGCTACCATTCTTGGTAGGAGAGGTAGCATAAGTCGAAGTAGGTGGTCAAGACAACCTCAAGAATAGTTGGAAGGAGCGATGTTCTCAACCACTCTAGGAACTTGCCATCAATGTGGAGGAGACCACACTAGGGAGTGGAGAAGGGTATGGCATGGGAAGGTGGGGAAAAACGGAAGAAAAACAAGTTATTTACAAACAAAGATGAAGTTGCAAATTTGGTTTTAGGATTTGATATCCATATCAACAAATCCACGGAGGTAGTGAAGCTAACGTTGGTGGGAAGGGAAAAAGGAAAAAATTATACTGCGAACTACATCCAGGATTGGAAAACTAATAATTGGTAGGAAGTGGTAGACAAATCCTTCAAGGTTTGAACCCTTGCCAAGGGTTGGTTCATGATCAATTTTAGTGTGAAAGAAGCATTGGAATGGGTGTTGGGAAGGAATAGGATCTTTAAGACATATCATATCCTATTTAAAAAGTGGAATCCACTTTTTGATGCTCAGAGAGAAGGTGGATGAAATCTCGGTCTGGGTAAGACTGCCTGGCCTCCCTCCTTTTTTTTGGTTTGATTATGTTTTCAGGACAATCGGGAACAATTTGGTACATTATCTCGAAGATGATATGACCTTTTCTCACACTGCAAATAAAGGGTTGGCCAGGATTCTAGTTAGTCGAAACCCCAAGGAAGGATTAGTAGAGGAAATCAAACTTAAATACATGGATTTCTCTTACACACAAATGATCAACTATGAACAAATCCCATTCTGCTTCCATAGATGTCACAAGTATGGATATCTAGCAAGGTAATATCCACTTGGTGTCAGACAAAGAAGGAGGTAGAGCAAGGAGGGGGGAGTGGAAGAGATAAAATGAGAGGAGGATCTGAACAAGGAAATCTTGGTCACGGGGAGGGAACAGATGGAAGAAGACAAGATGCAAGAGGATGCAATGGCAAGAGTGGAAGTAAAGGAGGAGACAACAAAAAGAGCACAAGAGCAGTAGGAGGAGTCGGCCCGGTCAGAGACAAAGGAGGGAGATGGAATGGGCTTATATCTTTAGCCAGAGGGTATGGCTATAGATCCTATCCCCTCTCTCAATACTTCCTTGATGTCTTTTATAAATTCATTTTCCAAGTGTGGTCCCTCCAGGCTTATGAATTTAGATAACTTATATGTTAATAATGTAAATGATAAATTGGATAGCATCATTAACTCCATTCTTGATATACATCCAAATCGAAGTCTGGAGTCTAGTGTAGAGGAAGCTTGTATGGTCATTGCCTATTCTGTGAAATCCCACTATAACCTTAGGCGGTGGGGGGTTTGGGGATTCACACTATTCCATTTGATGTTCGCAAATCTAGAGGTAGAAAGACAAACATTTCAAAGGCTCAGCTAACACCCAAAATCAAGATTGTCGATGGGAAACAACTATCCATCTCAGGGGTGCTTAAAGTAGTGCAGAACCCCTCCCTCAGTTTTAAATGATCATTTTGTCTTTTAATTGTATAAGGTTATCCAATACCAATAAAGCACTACTTTGAAGGTCCTCATTAGTTCCTACAATCTTGATGTGCTTCTACTACAAGAAATGTTCGGTACCGGGGAGGATATTAGCAAATATTTACTCAAAATGTTTCCTATTTGTATGTTCCAAGCTGTGGATGCCAAGGAAGATCCGAAGGAGTTTCCATTAGAGTGAAAGAGGGAAGGATGAAGGTACTTTCCTCCTTGGGTTTTGACCAAGATCTAAGAGTAGAGATTTACTCTCTGAAATGTGCAAAAAATTTCTAATCCTAAACATCTATGGCTCCTATGAGGATAGGGCAACATACTAGAAGAATTTTCTTTCAAAGTATTTTATGGAGAACCTGAGTATGGTGATTGGGGGGGGTTTCAATTTTTACTTGGGCCTCTCAGAAACATTAGGACCTTATGTAGATTCCGACTCACTATCTGATTTCTTCTTAAACAAGATAAGTGAGAGGAAACTGATGGAGATCAATTTGATCAAGTCTAGACCTACATGGAGGAATAAGAGAATTGGGGAAGCTAAGGTGGATAAGGGGCTGCACCATTTTATCTTGAGAGAAGAAGTGGTAGACAAGATACAGGCTTCTAGACAATGGGTGGGAGAAGGAGGAGACTCAAAAAATCTCCCCATCCTGCTTGAAATGAAAGGGCCAATAAAAAATTTGGCTGCCCTTTTTAAATTCAACCCATCCTGGCTCAAGGAGGAATCATATAACAATTTGTTTAAAAAACACTTGGAGGTCAATAGCAAAAAATGAGGATAGGGGGAAAGCCTATTGGTTGATGGAAAATCTGAAGTGATTAAAGAAGGAAACTATTGAATGGGCCAAAGTTAAGAAAGTCAAAGAAGAAGAAGAACTAAAGCAGATAGAGATCTGCTAAAATGCCTGGAAGAAGATGGATACGAGAATGAAGGCAAGAGGGATAGGATCAAACAAGTAGAGTCCAGGTAAAGAAATATTTTAGCAATTAGATAAGAACAACAAATACTAAAAAGTAGGGAAATATGGGTAGCAATAGGTGATGAAAATTAATTTTTTTCAAAATTATGCAGAAAGTTAGAAAGAAACAAATACTATATGGTCGTTAAAATTAGAGGATATAATTCAGGCCAAATCTTTTGAGGAATTGTCCCTACAAAGAAGGAACCACTTAAAAAATATTTTCAAAGCCACTTCAGAAGTGTTAATTATTGAGGTGGTCAAGATAACTCAAAACATTCCAAGGTATCTGGAGGAGGAGGAGAATCGAACTATCGTGGGGGAAGTGACTAAAGGGGAACTTGAAGGAATATTAAAAACAATGCAAAAGTATAAGAGCAGAGGTCTAGATGGATGGACATTGGAGTTCTTTTAACATTTCTTTGAGTCCTTGGGGAATGAACTAACTAAAGTCATCAAAGAATCTAAAGCAAAAGGGTTAATCTATGAACCTTTCAATGCCATGTTCATAGCCCTAACTCTGAAAAAGGAGGACCCATCTTCCTTTGAGGGTTTGAGGCCAATATCACTATGCAACTGCATCAACAAAATAATTGAAAAAGTATTTTCAGTTAGATTAAAACCGATCCTCTTAAGGAACATATCAAAAGAGTAGTTAGGGTTCCTATATGGCAGACAAATTCATCAAGTAGTAGGTGTGGCTTAGGAGACCATCCACAACATAAAAAAAAAAAGGCCAAAGGAAAGGTGTTATAGTGAAAATAGACTTATCTAAAGCATGTGACAGTATTAGATGATTGTACATTTGAATGTTGTTGACTTGCTTGGGATTAAATATCAGGTTCATAAATTGGGTTATGGGATGTATGACAAATATTGTTTTTCTGTTCTAATCAATGGGGAAGCCACAACTTTCTTTCAGAGTTAGAGGGGACTCTAGCAAGGATGTCCTCTCTCCCCCCTACTCTTCCTCCTACTCTTCCTCCTTGTAGCAGAGGGACTCAGTCAAATGATACTTGAAGCAAGGAGAACAAGTGATATACATGGCATTGAAGTGGCTGCCAATCTACATATAACCCATTTGTAATTTGTATATGACATCCTTCTCTTCAATAACAATAGTAGGAGCGAAACTAGGGTTTTAAAATCTATCCTTGAGTTGTTTCTTAAAGCTACAAGAATGTGTATCAACAAAGATAAATCATCACTTATTCTGGAATGTTTCAATAGGATGGAGACTAGGAATATAGGAAAGGACCTTCGTTTTGAGAAAAAGAGGATGGATGACAAAATCAAATACCTAGTGCTCCATTTAAAGCATGGAAAATATAGGAACCATGACTGCTTCTAGCTGGTGGCTAAAATTGAAAACAAGATTAAACACTGGAGTTATAAATGGCTATTAAGAGCTAGAAGGATAGTTTTGATAAAATCTATAATCATGTCAATCCTTGTCTACTAGGTGACACTTACATGGGTGCCCAAAGGAATCCTAGCAATAGTAAGAAAAATATGCATCATATTTATATGGGCTAATTCAAAAGAGGACTTAGTCCTCCCCTAGGTGGCATGGGAAAAGGTGTCTACATTGAAGGAGTGTGGAGGGTGAGGTTCAAAATATTTCACAGCTTTCAGTCCATCTCTAACTGCAAAACTGGGATGGAGGTTGTTAACGATGGAAAATCTATGAACAGTGGTGGTAAAAATAAAGTATATTGATCCAACCCCTTTGGTTGAGTGGATCAGAAAGTCAGACAAGAAAACCCACAGGCACCCATGGTTTGAAAGAAAACTCTAGACTCAATCAAATTAATGAGAAAGGACTCTCCAGGCAGGTGGGAAATAGAGAGAAAGTAAGAGGTGGGAAGGATTCATGGGTGGTTTGCAACAAAGGCTTTTCCTATCCCCGGGCATCATCGACCAATTGGATAGAAGAATACTTTATCACTTGAGCCAGATTGAGAAAGTTGGGGAATCAACAATTTGGCTCCAAGCATGGTTATCTAGAGGAGATTTAAATATGGAACCCCCATGGGTGGAGGAATGGCATAATTTCACTATGGAACGTCTAAAATTGAATGTCTACCTCAAAAATAGACCTAGCCTTTCTTGATGGATTCATGCTCCAACAAGAAATTACTCTCCAAAATTTGGATATAGCTTCCTCATATATAACAAGGGTTGGGAAAATATGGAGTGGTGGGAAGAGCATATATGGAAACTTAAATGTCCATAAAAAATAGGAATGTTTTTCTGGCACATTCTAAGAAATTAGATTCCAACATGGGATAATCTCTAGAAGAGATCTAAGTTGGGCCCAAGCATTCTCAAGGAACAAATACTACTTTTTGCTCACATTTCTATCAAATTCCTAACAATTTATGAGAGTATCCCTATACCAGTCCAAAAACCAAACATTAGGGGGATTATGGAAGAACATATTAGGGGTAGTATTCCCTAGGCTTACCTCGACATGCCTTTAGATAAAAGGAATATGTGTGGGGAAGGAATGGCAATTCATATGAATGCACATAGATGCCTAAAAGCTTTAATGGGGCTAAGTGTAGGAACACATAATTATGCCAAACTTCAAAGGTTAAAACTCCTTCTTTGCTGGCTTACACACTTCGGATTAACATCGGTTCAGATTTTCGATGACTCTCTGAATGTCATCAAATGGTTTAATGGAGAGAGCAAAAGTAAAAAATATATTTTATCTCCTTTGTTAGAAGAAGCTTCAAATCCTAAATTGTTTTTTAACTCTATTACTGTGTGCCACATTTATAGGGAATACAACACTACAATAGACCTCCTATCTATGGAGGGTGTGAAATAGGTTTTGAACAACTTATGCATAAAAGATGTAGAAAATGAAGTGATCCGTGTGTTAGATGAACCTCCTTTTGTGCTCTATATCTATGTTCAGATCTTATGCTACTATCATTGTGTGTTTTTGTTTCTCATCACAAACATTTGGTTTTGTTACTACGATGGATACCCAAACTTTTATATTTATGTTTTTGTTTTTTGGATTATAGACTAAAGGACAATGGAAATATTTTTTACTGAATGTTGATCTTTTTCCTGTTTGGGTTGTTCTCCTCATCTGAGGAGGTCTAGGAATTGGATTCAGTGATTATTTTTTTCTCATTTTGAGATGGGAAAATATTTCTTTTTTCTTACCATCTCAGATTAAAACTCTATGTTTAGATGATAAACATACAATCTTCAGAATGCTTAAGTGCATATACTATGTAACGTTTTATTGCCTTAATAAAAGGTTCAATTTTTTCTTTGGAAGAAAAAGAGAGCATGTATTTCCCTCTAAGAGGTCATAAGTTCAAATTTCGTGGGGTAGTTTATGCATGCCTTTGTAGACTTTAGTAATCAATCCTTGCATGGGTTGGGTCCCTTATCCTATAAACAAGGGGTCTCATACATAAATTTAGTATATGACTTCAGCATGACCATAAAATTGGAGTATTATTATTATTTTGAAACCATATTAAGATATATAGAAAAATGTATAATGATAAAAGAATATCAATAGGATTTAGAAATTATGATGACTTGAAATTATTCCATATATCTATATCGATATATTATATATTTATATTTTTTATCACTTTAAAAAAATTTATTGTTTAAACAAATATTGACACGTTTTATTAAAATCAAGTATACTTATCTTTATAATACTTTTTAGTTTCTTTTATAATTAGTCTAATTATATAAATAAATGGCTAGTAAATACCTATAGACTCAATCCATATAATAAACATCAAATCATTTAATTTATAATAACATCTCAAATTGTTAAATTTTAAAAAAACATAAAAACACCTACATTATCAATTTATTTTAAATTATATAGTTATTATTATTAATTACAAAAATAATTAGTATATAAGTTAAACCTATATACATTTAAAAATACATGGAACAAGCTTCTTATTGGTCTAGTTGTCATTTAATGGGCTACACTCTGTTGCAATATCATGGCTTACACTACCACATGCTCAAAAAACCTAACTAATTTCATATGGAACTTGTTCATATGAAATTTGTTTAATTAAGTCAAATTCCTAAAAATCCATAACTCATCTCATATAACACTTGTTCATATCACAATTTTTTAGTTAATCAATTTAATTAGAAGAAAAAAATGATATAACTATTTTAGAGATAAATCTTAACCTTTGATAAATGTATACTACCAAGATATTTTAAAATATTCCATGGAGTTTAAATCTCTATCATTCACCTAATAATTGTTGATAATTAAATTAAAAATATCAAAACCTTATTAAAAATTAAACATGCCTATTTGTGTAACTAAGACAACCATATAATTTAAATGGTTGGTAAGCGTCGATCAAAATCAAAGATTTACTCGATTATACATCTAATATTTCACAAATCTAAAAAGTCTTAAAATTTAATTAAATTATAACTTTATTTTCAGTTGTAACATGTAACAATTGTTAACCATGAAGATTCACCCTCACTTTACCATGGAAATTTCTAACATATAAATATATCTTCTTCTAATACCTTGGTTTATCAATGCCGCATGATTAATATTACATATGTTGATATGGCATTTTTTAATTAATTAATTTGAGATAAAATAATTGAAACACTGTAAATAATTTGGAAATGAATCTTAACCCTTGATTTTGAATATTATTATCAATATTCCAACATATTCCATGGAGATTAAATCTCTACTCTCCACTTAATAATTATTGAGAAATAAATTAAAATTGTGAAAAATGTACTATAAAATAAGCACGCCTCTACAATTTATACTTCTTTTTTGAATTGTTAACGAATTATTATATATTGAAAACAAACTTTTATAAAATAATTATTGAATTTTTTTTTTTGTAAGCTGAGTATTTCCATTACTATAAACAAATATGTACCAACATTTACATCAAAGACTCATCCTGCCACAAAGGGAAACCAGGACTCCAGTTTACTCCATAAAGGATACAAAATCCAAACACAAGTTAAAGTTTAACACTGTATTCAAAAACAGTTAACCAGAAACGATTTCTATAACTACGATCATACTAAGGCCTTCTATTACGAGTCTAATTAACATGAAGAAACACGGATATATGCCGATCAGAAGAACAGGTAACCAAAAATCCTTAAACCAGAAAACATGCCTTAAGCTCTACTGGTCTGGGGCACCTTGCTGGCCTTTCTCCTGTTTAACCAGAATTCCACTTGCTACGAGCTGGTTCTGCAAGTCCTCCAATCTTATTTCCTGAAGGAGCATAGTGATAACAATGTCCTTCAGCTCCTTTTTTACATTAGGAAGGCCCTGAACCATTTCTACCATTTCCATGGCAACCTGCTCAACAGCTTTGGCCATAAGACGCTTCATGACCCAGTAAAGGTGGAGGGACTGTTTATAAAGAGTCATTCTGCCCCTGGTGTAGCCTGGGTCAGGCATAATAGCTGCCCATTCTTCCATTTCCTCTTCAGATTGCGCCTGAATGGCGACCTACTCCCAATGCTCCATTATTTTCCTCACTTTGGCGTTCGACTTGACCCTGTACTCCCTCTCCGTCATGCGAATTCTGTCACTGATTGTCTGCCTGGGCCGCCTAGAGTCCTCCCCCTCCACTGTCTCATCCTCCGAAACCTGAACCGGACTACACTGTCGGCCTCTCCGGCTTCTCCCCTCCGCGGCCCCTTCGGCCACGGCCCCTTCTCCCTCTTCCCCTCGCTTCTCTTCTGCCTCTGCCACTAGCATAAGCCCTCTCGACCTCATCACCTTCACTGTCCTCACCTGGCAAGCGTTGCCATAGGTTCCCCCATGCTTCCTCCTCCTGGATGTCTTGCTGCTCTTCATTATCCTCTTCCGCTATTTCCACAAAACGAACCTGCATATTCCCGTCTGTTTCGACCTTCCGCTTCCCCTTCAATTCCTCCAGGCTTCTATGCTGAACCTCCTGTACTCCTCTACGCATCCCCTTCCTCCCGCTTGCACTGCCATCACCTTCCATTCTCCTTTCTCCTCTGCTCCTCTCACCACGTAACTCTCTAACAGCAGCTACCCTAAAATCCCAGCGCACCAGGAAGCGAACAGTCGGGGAGGAATTGAGCACTCCTCTATCAGCCTCGAGCCCACGACCCACCCAATCCCTGCAAACTGAGGAATAGCAAAAATCTCGGGCTAATCTACCTCCCCTATGCTCAGTTTTATCACTACGCATCCTTGTTGCGTTATAATTGTGATTACACCTGGATCCTTGCTCCCGGTTCATACCATAATGATTCAGGCTGCTCACCGTTTTACCGTACCTTCCAACGCTCAAGCCACCTGCCTTGTTGATCCCCTGCGTGAGCTGATTTCGTTTCCAGCCACTCCACCTGCCTGCCTTGAACCACCCTTGTTCTATCATCATTACTACTTCGAACGTGCCCCGCCGGGACGTCATTTTAACCCCTTCCAGTTCAGCCAGCCCGATCGGGCGAAAATAATTATTGAATTAGAAACAAATCATTATTTATTAAATTTAAGCTTTTTAATATATACAACAAAGAAAATAAAGTTATACTTTTTCAAAAATAAAACGATACGGTGTATTTATATTTTAAATATTACCAAATTATTAGAGGTTAGAATGAAAAGGATGAGTCTTGACTCAATAAAAACAACTCTCACAATTTAAATTTTTCTTTTTATACCTCATGCATGCTATTACCTATTTAGTGTTGTGTTGAGTGTGTATTAGTTGGTCTTTGTGTCAAGTGTGTATTAGTTGTCTTGTTTAGTAACTTCTATTTCTATTAGTTATTATTTTTCACTTTCAGTTTTATTTCCTTTTTATTTAACTTTTTTATTTTTATTTCTTTCCTTTTTCTATTATTTTCATTTTCATGACTTTTACTCGTTTCTCGATACTCTTTTTTTGTAAGCTTGGTATATCCCTTTTATATTAATATTTCATGAAAATAAGTATGATTTCTACAAAATTGCAGGTGGCCTCAACCTGCCCACAGGAAACCAATTTTGTTGGCCATCTGTCTGCACAGAACATTGTCCAAAATTAAAAAAGAGTTTTTCTTACCATCCATGCAACATTGGCAACTTTATTGACTATATAATTCTTTGTAAAAAATTAAATGATAGTTGTCATATAGACAAAATTTTACAAACTGGTTTGCTTCATTCATTTGAAGAATCCACCAGGGCTGGGGCTTTCATGCTTGAACCTGAAACTTCACTTCTCATTATATTATGAAGACTTTGTTCAATCCTGTTCACAGTGAGGTTGTTGTTATACAACTTCATTTGGACAGATTGTATCTCCCTTTGTAGGTCCTTTATCCTTGGCTCAGTTGGTCTATCCTCCTCTGGGTCTTCTCTTTTCTTATGGGTTGTCATAGCGTGGGCCAAGATGTTTCTCATGACCCAATACTGCTGGATAGTTTGACAAAGTAGATTTTGGCATCCTCTGGTATTCCCTGGGTCTTTGATGATTGTTTCTCATTCCTCTGCCTCGATCTCTTCATTTTCAATGTTTGTTTTTAGTTCTCTTTCCCAATTGTAGATTATGACTTTCACCTTAGTCAGGGTTCCTACGTAGTATACGTTGATTAGGTTCTGCATACTATCCTTCCCTGTTTTCTTGCCTCTTTTTCTCAGGCCTTTTCTTGAGGTTGGTTCTAGGCTTTTCATCTTCTTTCCTACCTTTCTCATTCCTCTGTTTCCTTTCCTTCCTAGTTGGTGACCTTCCTTCGCCATCCAATTCTTCTTTCTACTTTGTTCTTCCCTTTCGATGCAGTGTAACTATACCAGGGCTAGAGCATGGTTTAATTGTCACATCTTCAAGGTTCTTTGAACTCTGATGTTTAAGATACCTATAACAAAAACCAGTAATACAACATTATAAGTCATCATAAAGTTAACCATAATGTACTGATAGAGTTTTGTGCTCTGTGAGTTGGTATGAAATTGAGATCTTTCCTTCTGTTCTTGTTTGTTGACTCGACCTAAGATTTGGTCTCGCTCATTTTGGGATTCCCCAGAAAATTCATCCAATCTAGGTGAGTCTTCTTGGACACTAGCTTTTTCATCCACTCCTTACTCTGAGAACTGTGGTAAGCACCCTCTACACCCTTATTCCCTACTCCCCCCAACAGATTTTTGAAGGATCATAACAACAACCTTGTCCTGGTTGCTTCCCATGAAAATTTGAATAATCCCTCTACCTAGCTCCTGCATAACTTCCCTGCACCTCCACCCTAATATAATTGTAGCCCTACCCCCAAGTTTCTCAATATACATTTTGCGTTGGTTATTGCCACCCCAACGGGCAAGTGATTGCTTTTCAATTGGCCACTAGACTACAATTTGTATTCTAGTCCACAAGGGAGCTATCCTTCACCATTGGGCCCCTACGAGGGAGCAAAGAAAGAGCCTACATAGAGCGATTTACCACCCCCAATTTCATCCCTCATTTCCCCCAAACCATTTCCAGGTCCAGCCTCGGCTCTGGAATGAGGAAGTTCCACCCTATCAATAGGACGAGGGAGGCGTCAAGGCCAGTAGAAATTTCTAGCCTTCCACGTTTATCTGAGACACATTCCTTCTCTATCCACATTCTCAACCATATCAACTTATAGAAATTGGTCCTACAGATGTAGGGGGAACCCCTTTGGATGACCCGACTGGCCACAGAAAAACTCATCTTTCTACTCGTACCCCAGAACCTATCTACCCATATGCCAAGATAAGGGTTCTCATACACCCTTCCCCAGATGACAAGCATGTAAATATCTCCCCAAGATGATAGACTGAATACCCAAGAAGACCAGGAGACCTCAACATTGGAAACATTTGGGGGAACCATTAGAACTATCCAATATTGTGCTTCTAGAATCACTTTTATGCTGCTTTCTAAACTAAATCTTTGTAGGAGCCAATTCATATCCATACAATCGTGAGTGAAAGTAGAGATAAAAAACCATTTCTTTCAAATTATTGTCAAATTCTACTTGAAGTCATCCAACCCTCGGCTCGCACCGCCTTACAGGTGCACGTCCTACCTTGGCTTGTTGCATGTGAATGCTTCTCTACCTAGAATGCTTACCATTTTGATTTTCTTTCCACCTACCCTAAATGCCACCCAAAGGACCCACCACGTGATCTCTCCCTCTATCTGCCGCCCTTTCTCTCGCATGAGAGTCTTGGGATGGAGTTCCACTAATAGTCCCATAATTGTAAATCATTAAATCTTTCCTACCATCGGCTACTCTTGCCGCGAGGTTTCTACAACATCCTCGCCACTTGTCAGTTTTTGATTCATCTATCCTTGCCCTCCTCCCTCCATTGTTCATGACAAATGGTCATTCGTTCTTACCTCTGCCTACTTTAACAATTGTCCTCGCCCTATATTGCCCATTACTCCACTCTTATTTTCCACCCTCAGCCCCACATGCCCATTAACAATCCTCTCTTGCCTCTAATCCTTGAGGCCTGTCACACCTCGATTGGGAGATTTCTCCTTTTTCTATTTCTATTCTTAGGATTTCCTATAGACTTCTCATGCCTTCCATTTGGCTTAGCTCCTCACTCGTTATATCAAGGTTGCTACCTTCCTACCCGTACCCCAAGTTGGCTTGGTTGTTTGCTTCCATGTTACCCGATCTATGGACATGCGTCGAGATAATGTAGTCAATCCTTCAAATTAGGTTTCCTATTTCTTAGACCAACTGTGTCATCCTCCAACTTTAGCTTATTTTCTCCCATCTGGTTCCTTGCTAGAGTCTTTTTACCATTTCAATTACTAGTTTTGGTTCTCCCTCCACCACAATTCTCTAGAACCTTTCTCTCCTTGCAATTTCTAGTACCTGCTTCGGCACATAGATCTCAACTTCATTACTACTCACTATACCACAATCCGTATCAAATAAACGGATGGTATTTCCTTGGGAATCTATAAACACATTTCTAGATCCAGCCATCCCTAGGTTTTCTTTCATAGCTCTGTCAAAATTAAGTTTAACGACGTCTTTTTGAGGGAGCAGGAAGATGTTTGGGGAAGTGTTGGGAGAATATTTTTGTTTCCGTGAGTTGTTATTCACCATGCTTGGTTTTAGGATCAATCCTACAAATATACGACCTTCCTGTGGATTGGTTTTCCATTCCTCTAGGTACCATTTCTATGCTAAGATCATTTCTCTGATATTCTGGACTGTCATTCTCCATAACTATATTGTTCTTCACATTTCCCCTTTGAGAATTATTCTGTTTCTTTCCCTCCACACCACCCAGAGTAGGAATCCTGGGGATATCTACGAGGCATGGTTCAAAATGGGATTCTGGTAAGGTTTCCTTCTCCATTTTTCCATTGTTAATTCCATGCTTGTTTGATCCCTGTTGATAGGGCCGAATAGTTTCTCATGGTTTTTCCAAAGCATTTTGTTGTAGCTACAAGAGTTTACAAGATGTTCCATTGATTTTGATTTTACTTTGCATGTACAACAAGCCGATGGTCTCTGTATCCCCCTTATCTGTAGTTGATCCCGAGTGAGTGCTCTGCCATGCCAAATTATCCATAGAAAGAAAGAAAATTTCTGCCATAATTTATCCTGCCATATTCGATCCCATATGGGTGGCCCTTGCTGATGGTGGTGTGTTGATTCTAAGTGGTGTCCCTCTTCTATGGTGAACATACCTTTGATTTTGTACCCCCATTTAATTATTTTCGGTCCATCCAATACTGTTATTTCTGGGACTCCATCTCATTCTCGTAGGTTGCGCACTCAATGGATTCTAGAGCATCCAGCTAGTCTTCTTTCTACTTCCATTTTCTCTAATGTTCTCGTGTGTTTGGGCCCCAAAAATTTTTCACTATCTAATTTGTAGGGTTATTGGTGACTTGCCATATTTTCCCCAGATTGAGTCTATTATGTAATTTTTCTCTCTACTTCCACACCTCATTCCAGAAGTTGGCTTCATCTTCTACCCTTATTTCCCAGAAATTACGAGTTCTTATCAGGTCTCTATTTTCTGATGCTAGATTCCATATGGCCGACCCCTTAGAGTTTTCCTGGACTCTTAGTCTTCCTTCTATCGATCGTGGTATTCGATATTTTCTCCCCCATATTCCTTTCCATAGATCTTTTCCTACCTGAATCTATCTCCACCATATTGGTCCCCATGACCTAAAAAAAAAATAAAAAAATGTTTTGGATTAATATTAATATTAACATTACAAATAATTCTTAAATTTTAATAATGGTCCTAAGAAGATTTCTAAATAAATTAATAAAATTATTTTTTTTTCAATCCTATCTAAAATTAAATTAATTCCAACTAAATTTAAATTATTAATTGTAACAAATATTAAGTATTATTAATAATTATCATTAATTATCAATTGAGACATGGTCGACTATTACCATTCTTGCTCCATATATCTCTTACCTCTATTTATTCATTCCATAGAGATCTGTCCTACACTCTTATTAATCTATCTCGATGATGAGCCACGGTGGATGGCTCTAAACATCGACTGAAATAATTATGGATACGATAAATCTAGAAGAACACTCTACACAAAGTAAAAATCACAGAAGCCTCAAAACTATAACATAAGGGTCTCTGAGTCCCAACCCTCGTTTTTCTGTATTTGGACCCTACCATAGGAATTTCTTGAAGATGTCAATCATCCCTTGACACACCATTTTAGGAACCACTTGACTAGATAAATGGTAGATCGGAATTGACTAGAGCACTACTTTCTGCAATAATACTTTACTTGCCATATTCAGTGTTCTGAAAGTCCAGTTCCACATTCTCCCTTGGATTTTCACTAGATGTGTCTTCCATTTTTGCACTCTAATTCTATGTAGACTTAGCGGCATATGTAAGTATTTCGAGGGGAGATTACCTATGCAGAATCCTATAATTCTTGCTAGAAAAGCTTGGGATGGGGTTGCAGTATTGAAAAGGAAGATGCGTGGCTTATCCTTATTAATCTCCATCCCAGAGGCACTCATGAAATCGTCCAAGATTTCCAAAAGGGCTCTGGATTCCTTGAAGGTTGCTCACCCAAACATCATTATGTCATCAACAAATTGTTGATGTCTTAACAACAAACCATTACCCCACATTTTGAGAGTTGTAAATTGTTTGCATTGTACTTTTTCTTTAACATATCTTCCTAAGCCTTTAGCAGCCAATATGAACAATAACGAGGACATTAGATCACCTTGTGTGAGCCTCCTTGTTGTGATGAAAGCCTCTGTTGGAGTTCCATTGAGGAGGATTCAGAACAACAAGGTCGGGATCATCGACGAGATCGAGCTTATCCATCTAGGATCAAAGCCAAATGCTTTTAGGATACATTGTAGGTAATTCCACCTCAGGGGCTCATAATCTTTCAATAAATCTAGTTTTATAATCATACCTTTAACTTTTTTACTTTTTAGTTAGTGGATTTGCTCTTGAGCCGTAAAAATTCTATCCACAATTCCCCCCCTTTGACAAAGCTGGTCTCCTCTTATGACATTAATTTAGGTAGGATAGGTTTGAGGTGATTTACCATGATTTTATATACGACATTGCAGAGAGCTATTGGACTAAATCCTTCTAGTTCTTCTAAGTCTTCGGTTTTGGGGATAAGATCTAGGAAATGGAGTTCAAGGCCGAATGAATTCTCTTATTACGTCTAAACTCCTCCATCATTTCCATTATATCTTCACCTATGAATAACCAAGTTACCTAAAAAAACTCTGATGTGAACCCATCCGGGCCTGGGGCTTTGTTCTTCACAAGGCCCTTGATAACATTTTCCACCTCAAACTTAGTGATTTCACTTAGTAGGTCCAAGTTCGGATCCCTACTCACTAATTGGGGGATATGTTGAATTATTCTTTTTATATTATCTACCCTATCTATATTAGGTCCTGTCACAAATTTTTGGAAGCGGTGGACTAGCAAGTTCGCGATATCTTCCTTTTGAGTGAGGTGATTCCCTTCCTGGTCCACTAAGGAGAAGACCCTATTATTCTGATGATGTTGAATCATTGCTTTGTGAAAAAAGTTAATGTTCCTTTCACTTTCCCTCAGCCATTGAATTCTTCATTTATGTTTCCATACAATCTCCTCCTGTTGCCTCCTTTCCTCCAAATTATTTAGCAGTTATCCTTCTTCCTCCACTAGGATTTTAGTTCTTCCATCATTTATTATCTGTTGTTGCACCTTCCTCATATTTTCCTGTAGCAATTCCTGTTCCTATTGTATATTACCAAACTATTCCTTGTTCCATTTGTGTATTTTGTCTCTAAGTTATTTGAGGCGGGGTTGGAATGTATGCATTAGGTTTCTTCATTCTCTCTCACTTTCTTTCCACCACTCCTTTAGTTTTTCGAGGAAGGTTGGGTCTCTTAACTAGAATGCTTCAAACCTGAAGGGTATTTTAGTTTGCCTTTGTTCCATATCCACTTCTAGTCTAATCAGCCAGTGATCCAAACCCATACATGGCAGGATGGATGCCTCATAGTATACAGCTCTACTAATTAAGTTTTCAATTGCCAAGAATCTATCTAGGTGAAACGCTATTTTCTTGTTTCCTCCTCTTCCATTGTTCCACATGTACCTCCCATTGATTGTTGGAATGTCCTCCAGATGTAGCTCTTCTTCGATATCCCTAAATTGTTCCATTTCAGGTTCCTCCCTTACAATCCCTCCTTTTTTCTCCACTAGTGATGTGAGCAAGTTGAAGTTTCCTGCAATTAGCTAGATCTTTTCATCATGCATTTGGTTTACGGTCCTTAAATTTTTTATGAAGTTTTCCTTTTTGATTGGAATGTGCGGGCCATAGACTATTGAGAGCATGAACCATTCTTTTATCCATATGTTTCGGAACAAACATGTGAGGATGCACTGCATCCCTATCCAATAATCTTCTTTTACCTCCGCTGGATTCTAGATTATTGTTATGCCTCCTATGCTTCCTTTGGCATCCATTTATATTGCCTCAAAACTTGGTTTCCTCTTCCTTAAAATCTCTTCTAGTTTTTATCATGTTAGCTCAGTTTCTTAGAGAAGCATTATTTGTGGCTTTTCCCTTTTCAATCGCTCCATTAAATATCTATGTTTTCTTTAGCTATTTAGGCCTCTTATATTCCAACATATTACTATCATTGGGGAACTTGTTTATTTCTTGGTATATTGTTGATAGTGGTACCACCTTGCCTATGTTTACCAACATCACTCCCATTATCATATCGATTCCTGTATGTTTCTCCTACCTCTTTTCTTTCCACCTTTTGCTATGTTTTGATATTCCTGGGGGTTTTCCTATTGCATACCCAGTTGCTCTACAATCTCTACTTGTCTCTATCCTTGTTTGGCCTTATATTGTTGAAATCTATCCTTGTACAGTTTCTTTTGGTCCTCTGGGATAAATATTTGTCTAAGTGCCTCCATTCATTTAAAAATTTCTTAAGAACTTCCTCTTCAATACTTATCTCCTCCGTTTTTCTTGGGTTGATTTCCATTGTAGTGGTTTCCATCCCTACCTATTCCTCTTTATCTGTGAGAACTATTTGAGGTTTCTACTTTGTTGTTGTTTTCACTTAACTTGAGCTACTTTCTTTTCCTTTTTCCTTGTAATCCATGGGTTGGGTTTCATTTTTTGCTTCTTCTTCTTCCTCTTGCAGTACCTCATATTTTTTTTTACTACTCGACTGAGCCTGGTTGTCTTTATCTGGGTTTTGGGGTCCCTTTGAAGGCCTTCCATTGTACTTAACCCCTTCGAAACCCTCATTTCGTTTATGCAGGGGTTTCAGTTGATTTTCCTTTAGCTCTGAGCCTTCTTCGTTCAATGAGAATTCTTTAAATAAGTGGTCATGTTCACGACACCCTTGGCATCTAAATAAAATATGCTCATAGTCAAGGGTCTATTACGAGATATCTTCATTATATTCTAGCTTAATAGATTTAGGAATGGGCTCTGATATATTCATATACATGCAGATTCTACCATAGGATGTACATCAGCCTCTTTTTGTGGTTTCAGTTGTTTGATCAAATTTTCCTATTGTGTTGCCAATTCCTTCTAATATTTCTGGATCCGAGAAGTCCATTGGGAATCCAAAGAGTCTTACACAGACTAGGCCTTCCAAGAATTTCTCTTTATCATGGTTATAACATTCCTCCCAATATCACATGAACAAACCTACATTATAATGAAAATAGGGGCCATCTTCAAATACTCTTTCCTTATCTTGCGAGTTTGAGAAGATTACTGTGAAGAAGCCTTTAGCTCCCAGCTTGAGTTCGATATGGCCTTTGGGTTTCCATTTTTGTTGTATCCATTTGATTAGATGTTTCTACGTCGGCCACACTCCTATAAACTTGCAGACCATCACATGGTCCTTCATGAAGCCTATGTATCTTTCCAGTTTGTTCATCGGGATTACAAATCTATTTTTCTCTACTACACATGGTAGACATTGCCCTCTACTTCTAGCCTGCCATCATGCTTCGAAGACTGGGCCAATAGTGAGATTTGTTGTTTCTTGGGCATGTTCTTAGTATTGTTTTTTTCTAGCTTGAATCACCCATGGCAACATCCCGATAGGTGGGGATCTCTCCCCCTCAATCTACTTCTGTCATCTTGGACTATCTAACGACTCACTCTCTGGTGAATCTGTTGAATATGTCAAGAAATGCAGGTTTCAACCTTATATTTTAGGCATTTCAATGGTGCAAAGCTTCTAGGGTTGCAAAGAGAAAACTCTCCTAGGTCGGTTTCTCCATATTTTCAATTTAAGCCAGCATATTATTATATTAAAAACATATTTTAATAAATTTAATTATAAAAAATTGTATCCATTCATTAAAATAAACACAAACACACACACACACACACACACACACATATATTAAAGTGTATATGTGTTAATATAAACAATATTAATTAATAGAATTTCTTAATTTTTGGTGATGACATTCAACAACAAAACATTTAATTAGTTTAATTTTTTCGTGAAATTTCTTTGTCTATTTCTTTTTAGTTTAATTAAACTATATTTAAGCTAAGTGAAGGTACTAGAATCTATTTAACCCTTTTTGAAATATAAAAATCAATAATATTTTTGTGCCTAGAGGCACTCTACACTAATGCGTAGGTGTAATGTAAGAAGTTTTTCAACATTTTCACATATTGGCTTAATATGTTGAATTTATATTAATATGTCCAATTTATAATAGGTAAATGGTGGGTAAACATTTGTGTCAATTAAGAGTAATATAGAGCAATATGGGGGAGATGTTGTAGTGTCCTTAAAAAGTTAAAAGTAATAAAGTAATAAAATTTAATTTGCTAATAAACATATTACATTAAAATATATAACCTATTAGGAATAATAAGTTCAGATCCATTTTACCTTATAAAATAGAATAATTATTTTGGAACCATATTTAAATTTAATTAATAAACACATAAAAACTTTAATGCTTACAATAAAACAATATGTTTAACCATGAGTATTCATGTTCACTTTTCCATAAATATTATTGACTTATAAATAGGCTTTATATAATACATTGAGTTATTTCATGATGCAATAACTTCATAATTACCTACAATAGTTAAAAGAAATAATAAGAATTACAGGGTTTAATTATGTTTATTTGTTTAAAGATTGGCTATGAAATAAGTGGAATTATGAGAACAAAATTTTAGGAGAGAATATTTAAAACTCAATTATTCTTTTCCTTCTTGGAAGAGATTAAATGGATATTATTTCTCTTTTCTTTTAGAGGGTCAAGGAGGGCATGAGTGAGGAAAATCCTGAGGCTAGAAAGAAATAAAAGGAAAAAGAAACCTTATGCGGGACATTGCCAAGGGAAAATAGTTTGCTACACATGGTGTTTTTGAGCTGCTCTAGAACCACTGGAAACGTTGACAAGTTCTTGAAGTGACTAGGGTATTGAGGTCAAGGAATTGAAACTGTTGGTTGCTAGCTAGTCAATGGAGATTTAAAGAGGTTGGGGGAGAATTGGATATAATAAATCTCATCAGTTGGGAGGAAAATACTTCTTTCTCACCTAGTTCCCTGATAAGTGTAACATGCAGATAAGTACTATGTTTTGATTATAAAAGGAAATTAAATTATGATTTACATACACTACTATCTAATTTTATATCCAAGCCTATGTTGAATTTGATTAACAATCTTTTGTAAATTCTCCATGGAACCAAGAAAACCCATCGATAGTGTTTGGTAGAAGAAATAATGTATATTGTAGAAAGTTGTGTATAATTATTCCTTCAAAAAACCAAGGGATGAGAAACACATTGGTTGCAGAGATTGTTACTTTGAAAATTCATGAGAAGAAAAAAACTAAAGTAATAAGGATTTTCCAAATAAATGATTGGATAACTAATCAGGCAAGTTGGTACAATGATGACTTATAAAACCAAGATATGAAAATTACCCAATAGCTATAAGTGATACAGTAAAACACTAGTGAGGGTTAGTTCCCATTTGGAAGTTTGGAGTTCCTACAGGAACAATCCCTTCATCTACATCTACGACCATGGTTAGTGCTAGTATTGGAACTAATTTCTCCTATTTGTATAGTCCCTTACCAAAAAAAAATGTTTCCTTAAAAAGAACAAAACATAAATGCTATGGTTTACTCGCGAGCGAAACATAAATCACCAAATTAAGGAATTAATTACAAATGCACTGTGTTAGTGCCTAAATCTACCTCAAGTTGAGAAAGGTAGGATCTAGGGTAACATCAAACCAAGCTTAACATGGTAGCTAGCCCTACCAGGTCGAGAGAGGGCTCTCTCTTATCAATCTCAGTAAAAATATTCAATGAGGGTTGAGATGACTTGAATGAAGACTGATTTTAGGCTAGGTATGTTTGCAAAGGGTTTGATTGAGTTTGATGATGATTTGTTGGCTCAAATGGAAAGGCAGATTTTGGCTCTGGGGAATGAGGCTTAGTTTTTGTAGCAATCTCAATGGGGAAAGGTAGGCAATTGACTTGATACTTCTGATTAAATGAAATGGAGAGCTTTAGACAGATGAGGAGTTTAATAGGGCAATAAAACCCTACGGATCCTCTTCAAATAGCTAAAAACATAAATAACTAAGCAAACCCTAGGTAGAGAACTGCAAACTTCAATGGATTCTCCCTTTATCCTTGTTTGTTTTAGTTAAGATGAAATAAGAGAGAGAATGGCATACACAAAACAAAAGTGAACGTAAATTTACAAAAGGAAACACAATATCAAAGCAATATTCAACATGAATCCCATAGAGTGTTGCAAACCCTAGTCTATTTCTTAGCCAAAACTGCTAAAAAATGTATACAATGAAGCTCCAAGCTTTCTCAAAAGTCCAACCATGCTAATGACTAAAAAACACAAGATATAGACAAACCATAACTCATCCTAACCTCTAGGGATTGAGCTCATAAGTTTAGGAGCTGTTCGAACTAATTCTAAACTAAGAACTAAAAATTAGGTAGTGGAACAGCTTGCCTCTAGAAACTCGGGAATTGATTCATTCAATTGGAAACTACCTTTTGGTCGATGAATCTACCTCCATGAGTGAAAATTTGACATACTTACATCAAGATCCATCAATTTATATTAAATTATATCATAATTTTGACACTAAGAAGGAGAAAATTCAAACTATTAAAAAACTAGGTGAAAAATAGAGTATTCTTGGTCAAACTGAGCAAAATTTCCCCAATGCGTCGCACTGATTTCCCTATGCGTAGCGCCTGTTTCCAGCCACTTTTGGAGACCTTCCCAGTGTCCAAATATTCTCCAAGTGTACTTGTTGGAAAGGTATACCTATCAAATTTCCAGAATAAGTGGAATTTTTGAATTTGGCCTCAATTTACCCCTCCAAAACTTAGCTTTTCCCAACACTGCTTCGAGTGTGTCCAAATAGGGGCAGAAAGGTCATTTTTGGGGTATTTTTGACCATTTTGGGGGCTCAAAACTTGTCAAAATTTCTTAGCTATTGGTGAGCATGCATATTTCTCCATGAAAAATCCAAAAATTTTTAGTTTTCCTTATTTGGAGGCCTCCATCAAAAGCGAGTGCCAGGTGGCGCGGTGCATTGGGCATAAAACCGGTGTTTTGGCCCAAAAATTCCAAAAATGCAAAAAGTGTCCCAAATTTTTTGAAATTTGGGTTGATTGTTCTCCATCAATTAATGTGTTGGTCCAAGGAAGCCTTAGCCAATATATAAAGTATATCTTTCTCCTTTCACCTCCTCGATGCCCTCTTCAACTTTGCTTTCAAGCTTCTGATTCTTGCCTTGCAACTTTTATTTCTTGCCATGTAATGATAGGCCATATGCCTCAACATTGTTTTCTCCCTATTGGCCTTATATAGAAACATTTCTAAGTGGATATTCACTCTTTCAATCCAAGATTCTCGATTAGCATTGATTTCTTACTCAAGTGATGTGAGCTTCACTTTCCTCTTCTTGGTAGCTTGGCGGTTTTCTCGTATGTTTTGCAACTCCATAATGGTTTGCTGATCCTCTAGCTACTTGTTTCTTTGCTCCAGGTATTTGATTATCCACTTAGCTCTTTCTAAGTTGAGGGACAAAGAATTGATGTCCGCCTGTTTCTCTTGGATGACCTCCTTGAGCTTTGAGCTTTGTGGGCCCAAATCAGTGTCATCATCCTGAATGAGAATGAAATCGGTCTCCTGCTCACTTGGAGGACACTCATCATGTATTCGCCTCTTTCCCTTGTCCTAAACCTACTGTGCTAATGAAGGAAGCGAGACCCCTTCCACCCTGGGTGGAGATAATACTCGCTTTGCTGCTGCAAACAACCTTCTAGTGCCCCTTTGATAAGTGACAAACACCGGCACACTAACGGTCTGTGTCTCATGACCCTCCTGCTGATGTGAAGGTCCACCTGTCTCATGAAAAGCTTCTGGAGGTACTGGAGGAGCTGTGAAGAACTCATGAGAAACGAAATCCTCCCATAAGATGCCCTACAAACCAAGCTGATGCATGACCATAATTTTGATTAGTGCAAAATGATATATACTGTTAAACTACTGCTGAGGAGTCTTCTATTGTACTAGGGTGGTCATCTTCTTAATATTTTGGCACATGAAATAGGGGAGATTCATCATTCTCACCATGGTAAAGTGCATCAACAATCTAATATGATAGTCATATAGGCAAGAAAATCGGCCCTCACAATTGAAATACTTAATTATGAGTTTCATCGGGGGAGCATATGAGCCTTTTAGGTATCGAAAGGGAAAAACTCTGCTAAGTTGTCTCAAATAATCAGGCTTGATTTATGGATCATAATGTTCCCTGTCAATTTGTTGCCTTTTATTCCACTGCTCTTCGACATTAGGAATGTCGGTTGCTAGAGAAATAGACTCCTGTGTCAAGGTGAATGTCACACCATCTAGAGTGGCTTGGCCATTATGTAGATGAAGCACAAACAACCTGGCCAACTCATGATGATACTGGACTCTAGCAACCATCTCACAGAACTGATAACAGGATTGGTGTTGCAAGCATGTGATAGTAAGAGGGCAGGCCTGCAACTCGGCAAGTGAAGTAGGCTCCTCTCGTATATGTTTACCACCCTTGTGAGGTCTCCTTGGTGCATGCATTTCTATAGGAGAGTCACTGTGTGTCTTTTCATTTAGGTCATAGGAAGGATTAGACTCCATGTTTACTAATGTGTGAGTTTTCTTGATGAGTATGTAGATATTCCTGGTGTTTTTAGTTTTCTGCCACCAAGGGTAAGAATGTATGAGGGACTGTGGAGGGAGAGGGTATGAGGGGTTTTGGGAATGTTATGACAAGTTTTTTGGGAAATAGGGGGTTTAGGGAATAATATGTAAGCTTAGGGATAACAATTAGGGTTTGGGGATTTTGTAGTTAAAATTTGGGAAAATGGGAAATGGGGATAGGGGTGAATGATTTTATAGGGATATGGGAATTAAGGAATGAGTGAATGGAAGTGAAAAATAAATTGAGGAGTCAAAGAGTAAGGGAGTGATGGAATAGACTTGGTAGCAAAAACATAGATACAAACCCTAGGCAATTATTTTTGAGCAAAATTGCAAAGAGGTATGGTTTGAGATTTTACACACAAAACCACCATAAATTCTAAAAAAACTCTTTCACTAGCAAGGGAAGAACTCTAGACTTACTTGCACACCATACGATTGAGCAAATTTGGAAATTTGAGGGAGTTTATGGTGAAATCGGGCTTGCAGCTCTATGCGCCACGCCACAATCCCAACGTGGTGCGCCCTTTTTATGCATTGCACTAGTGTATTTTTTACACTGTGGAGGGAGGCACAATGTGCTGCGCCTTCTCTATGCACCGCGCTTCTCACCCAATGCGATGGGCCCTTGAACTTGCACAATTTTGCTTCAAACTTGCTTCCTTTCTCTAGCACAACCTTCTCTTGCTCAATATTTCTTCTTTGAATGAAAATGAGTTCTTTGAAAATGACCAATGAGTTATATACAAGAGATTTTGATTTTTCATTCATAAAACCCACTTTTATAATGTTTTGCATTGTGACTTACCTTTTCAACTCTCTTTTTCGTCAGTTTACTTTATTTGTGCCTTTGATGAACTGAATGACTTGATTTTTTTTTGCCTTGCAAGGGATGGAGCTGCTGAAGCTTGGCAAGGTGATCGGGGTTGCCAGTAAAGTTATTTGCATATGAAAGAACTAGAATTACATCAAATTTATACATAAAAACCCTAAAATACATTATTTTTCCTCAAAATAGGGTTTTGAGGAAAAATACATTTCTGAGCATGTGATGATGAAATTTATTGGTACTGAGACTTTATTCAACCTCCTCATGGGCCTGCTGACCATTATTACAAATTTTGAGACGTTTTTAACGAAACTCTAGACCTAATGAAACTGAAACCCTAAAAATGACCCTATAAATTTAAAGACAAAAAATGACTGTAGATGATCTTGACGAATGTAAATGGGCCAGCAAGTAAAGGGCATGAGGGAAAATTTACAACAAGCCACTACCGTCAGATGATCCATGATCCTAATGAAATGCAACTGACTCGGCAAGACACCTAATATGCAATGCAACAAGAGAATTTGATCACTCACAGAGGGATGAAGATACTGACACTAACACACTGAGTATGCAGTAAATAGAATATTAACACCATTAAAACCAATACTATTGCTGAAATGAACTGTAAGCATATACATATATTCCATACAATAACCTGCTGTTATATTTATAGAATAAACAACATAATAAGCAAATTGAGACTACCAGAACTGGTAGAACTCATCATTCGGCCATAAGTAAAGGTACATCCAAACAGTTATAAAAATACACTTAGAATTTAAAAAAATATATAACAGTCACAAACGGTAAAAACCCTCACAAATATTAAGGTATAACCCTCATAAATATAAGAATGCATATATTTAATTACAAATTCCTTCGGTCGCAGAATAACTCGAGAAAACTCATATTATATGACATAGAACAAAGTTTTCCTTCATTGAAAAATATAATAAGACATTTGGAAACCCAAGTGACATTTCCATCGTTAAATAACCCAAACCCCATTACTGGATAGCTATAGCATGCAGTGCATAGTAAGCTAACAATTCAAAGGGAGTGTGACCAAAACCTGGAAGGATAGAATAACAATTGGAAACTATAATTCATAGTGAGGTAAAATTTCAACCAAATAACTTGACAGATAAACGAAGTCTGCATACCTGTAAAAATGCAAATAGAGGGAGTAAATTTCTTGCATTAGTTCAAGGAAAGAAATGCACCATATATAAATAAAAAAGAAAAACATCAATAATTACCTGTAAAATAAATTTCAAACCCTCACAGTTGTAGGAAGATACCTGAGTGGCAACGGAAGAGTGAGAACAACCCTAGGTATCGATGAAAGATCAGAAAAAGGAACAAAATCCCAATTATGAAGTAACTAATTATGGTCGCGAGTAGAGTTTCCTTGAACAATTTGTTTGAGGCATTCAACATCAAGAAGGGTCACCTGCAATAATTGAGCCCTACCTTATCAAATACATACACCATGTATCCTATTGAAAGGGGGAAATAGATTAATGTTGGCTAGGGTAATACATTGTGGTGAATTTGAATATTTAAACCCTGGACCAGTTAGGGTTTCATTGCATTGAGTTACCATAGAATAGACTAAGTGATAATGCGAACATGAGCTAGAGACTAGGGTGGGTACCTATAATGACCCTGGGCATCTCAAAGTCGTTTGATCAGAAACCAAGGGATCTATTATCATTATGCTCACAATTGTTAAATCAAAATAATATATAATGGTGCCATGTGTTAGCACCTAAATCTACCTCAGGCTCAGAATGGTATGATCTAGGGTAACATCAAACCACGCTTAACCTAGTAGCTAGCCCAGGTCGAGAGAGGACTCTCTCCTATCAATCTCAAAAAAGTATGATCAATAAGGGCTTGAGATCCTAATATGATGACTAATATTAGGCTAGGTATGTGTGCAAAAGATTTTGATTGAATTTAATGATGTTTTTGTTGGTTCAGATGGAAAGGCAAATTTAGGTATAGGGAATGAGGCTCAGTTTTGCAGAGATCTCTATGGGGCAAGGTAGGAAACTGATTTGGCACTTCAAATTGAATGAGGGCAAGAAAAACCTCAGGGATCCTCTTCAAACAGCTAAAAACATCAATAACTAAGCAAACCCTAGGTAGAGCACTGCAATTCCAATGGATTCTACCTATACTCTTGTTTGTATTAGTTAAGAAGAAACAAGATAGAAAATGAAATACATAAAAGACAAGTTAAACTCACAATTATAAAAGAAAACACTATACCAAAAAAAAATGCCACATGAATCCCAGAGAGTGCTGCAAACCCTGGTCTATTCCTTAGCTAAAACTGCTGGTATGAGTATACAATGAAGCTCCAAGCTTTCTCAAAAGTCCAACCATGCTAATGACTGAAAAATCACAATATATAGACAAACCATAACTCATCCTAGCCTCTAGGGGTCGAGCTGATAATTTTAGGAGCTATTCCAACTAATTCTAAATTGAGAACAAAAAATTAGGTAGTGGAACAACTTGCCTCTAGAAACTAGGGCATTGATTCATTCGGTTGAAAACTAATTTTTGATAGATGAACCTTCCTCCATGAGTAAAAATTTGACATAATTACATCAAGATCCATAAATTTACATTAAATTACATCAATTTTTTCACATTGAGAAGAATAAAAGTCAAACTGTCAAGGAACTAGGCGAAAAACAGAGTATTTTTGGTCAAACTGAGCAAAATTTCCCCAATGTGTCGCGCTGATTTCCCTATACGTAGCACCTATTTGCAGCCACGTTTGGAGGCCTTCCTAGTGTCCAAATCTCATACCTATGTGCTGGTTGGAAATTTCTGCCAGTCTACTTTCCAGAACAAGTGGAATGTTTGAATTTGGCCTCCATTTACCCCTCCAAAATTGAGTTCTCCCAACACTGCTTCTTGTGTGTCAAAATAGGGGCAGTAAGGTCATTTTTCGGGTGTTTTTGACCTTTTTGAGAGCTCAAAACCTATCAACATTTCTTGGACATTGGCATAAAAGCATATTTCTTCATGGAAAATCCAAAAATGCTGAGTTTTTCTCATTTGGGGGCCTCCATCAAAAGCGAGCACCAGGTGGCGCGACACATAAGGAAAAAAATTCTGTGTTTTAGCCCAAAAATTTTGATAATGCAAAAAGTGTCCCAAATTTTTTGAGATTTGGACTGACTCTTCTCCATCAAGTGCTATGTTGGGCCAAGGAAGCCTCAACCAATATCTAAAGTCTATCTTGCTCCTTTCGCCTCCTCGATTTCCTCTTCAACTTTGCTTTCAAGTTCCTGATTCTTGCCTTGCGCACTTTTTTTCTCACCATGTAATGATAGGCCATATGCCTCAACAATGTATTCTCCCTATTGGCCTTCTCTAACAACCTTTCTAGGTGGATATTAACCCTCTCAAGCCAAGATTCCTGATCAGCATTGATTTCTTTCTCAAGTGACGTGAGCTTCACCTTCCTCCTTTTGGCAGCTTGGTAGTTTTCTTTTATGTTCTGCAATTCCATAATCATTTGCTGAACCTCAAGCTGCTTGTTTCTTTTCTCCAGGTACTTTATTACCCACTTAGCTCTTTCTAAGTTGAGGGGAAACGCATTGATGTCTGCCTGTTGCTGCTGGATGACCTCTTTGAGCTTTGAGCTTTGTGGGCCCAATTCAGTGTCATCACCCTCAATGAGAATGAAATCGGTCTCCATCTCACCTGAAGGCCCCTTATCCTGTAATGACCTCTTTCCCTCATTCTAAACCTGCTGTACTGATGAAGGAAGCAAGACCCCTTCCACCCCGGGTGGAGATAATACTCACTTTGCTATTGCAAACAACCATCTAGTGCCCTTTTGATAGGTGACAAACACCAGCATACTAGCGGTTTGTGTCTCATGACCCTCCTACTGATGTGAAGGTCCACCTGTCTCATGAAAATCTTCTGGAGGTCCCTGAGCATCTGTGAAGAATTCATGAGAAACGAAGTCCTCCCATGAGATGCCCTACAAACCAAGCTCATGTATTACCATAATTTTAATGAGAGAAAAATGATAGATACTATTAAACTGCTGTTGAGGAGTCTTTTGTTGTACTAGGGTGGTCATTTTCTCAATATTTCGGCACATGAAGGAGGGGAGATTCATCATTCTCACCCTAGTAAAGCGCATTAATAGTTTGATATGATAGGCATATATGCAAGAAAACTAGCCCTCACAGCTGAAATATTTCATTATAAGTTTCATCAAAGGAGCATATGAATCTTTCAGGTACTGAAAGGGAAACAATCTGTTGAGTTGCCTCAAATAATCGGGCTTGATGTATGGTTCATAATGTTCCCTGTCAATTTTTTACCTCTTATTCCATTGCTCTCCAATATTAGGAATACAGGTTGCTAGACAAATAGACTTCGGTATTAAAGTGAATGTTACACTAGCTAGAGTGGCTTGGCAATTATGTAGATGAAGCACAAACAAGCGGGCTAACTCATGATGATATTAGATTCTAGCAACCATCTCATAGAACTCATAACAGGATTGGTGTTGGAAGCATGTGATAGCAAGAGGGCAAGCCTGCAGCTCAGCAAGTGTAGTAGGCTCCTCTCTTATATGTTTTCCACCCTTGTGAGGTATCCTTGGTGCATGTATTTCTATAGGAGAGTCACTGTGTGTCTCTTCCTCTCAGTCATATGAAGGATCAGACTCCATGTTTTCTAGTGGGTGAGTTTTCTTGATGAGTAGTAGGAGATTTATGGCATTTTTAATTTTTTGCCACCAAGGTTAAATATATATGAGGGAATGTGGGGGGAGAGAGTATGAGGGATTTTGGGAATGTTAGAACAGGGTTTTGTTTTGGAAATAGGGGATTAGGGAATAATATGTAAGCTTAGGGATAGCAATTAGGGTTTTGGGATCTGTAGTTAGGATTTGGGAAAATGGGAATTGGGGATAGGGGTGACTGGTTTGCTTTTTAGGAATATGAGAGTTACGGAATAAGTAGATGAACTGGGAAACTAAATGGAGTCAAAGAGAAAGGGAATGATGTAGTGGACTTAGGAGAAAACTGACAAATACAAACCCTAGGCAATGGCTTTTAAGAAATTGCAAGAAATTAGGGTTTGAGGTTTTTCACACAACAAGCATAAATTTTCAAGAAACACTCTTTCACTAGCAAGGAAGAGGGCTTGACTTACTTGCACACTAGAAGAGTTGAGTAATTTTCGCAATTTGAGGGAGTTTATGAGGAAATCGGGCTTGGCAGCTCTACGTGCCGGGCCACAAACCCAACTCATCGCACCTCCTATATATGTCGTGGTAGTATAAATTCAACACTATGGAGAGTAGCCCAATGCACCGTGCCACTTGTACACGTCGTGCCTCTCACCCAGTGTGTCGCACCTCCAAATTTGCACAGTTTTTCTCCAAGCTTGCTTCCTTTACACAACACGACATTCACTTTGCTCAATCTTTGTTCCTTGAATAAAAATGAGCTTTTGAATTTAGAAAAATGATTTATATAAGAGATTTTATTTTTTCATTCATAAAACCCACTTTTATAATGTTTGCCATGTGACTTACTTTTTTAACTTTGTTTTCTGGGCAATTTACTTTATTTGTGCTTTTGATTAACTGAATGTCTTGATTTTTGTTTGTCTTGCAGGGGATGGAGTAGTTGAAGCTTGGCAAGGTGACCAGGGTTGCCACTGAAGTTATTTACATATTAAAGAATTGAAATTACATCAATTTATAAAATAAAAACCTAAAATACTTAGAAAAATACATTTCTAAGTGAAAATTATTGGTACTGGAACTTTATTCTACCTCCTCATGCACCTGCTAACTATTATCAGACATTTTGAAGACCTTTTTAATGAAATCCTAGACCCTATGAAACCGAAACCCTAGAACTAACTTTTGCAAATTTAAAGACAAACTATGACTATAGATGATCTTAATGAAAGGAAATGGGCCAGCAGGTAAAGGACGTGAGGGAAAATGTACAATAAGCCACTACCGTCAGATGATCCATGCTCCTAATGGAATATAGTTAACTGAGCAAGACACCTAAGATGCAATGCAATAAGAGAATTTGATCTATAACGGAGGGATGAAGATACTGACACTAACACCATGTGGGGCAACAATAAGATGCCTCAAAACTATCATATTAGGGAAAAAATTAATTGAGTTGTAAAATGATAAACTCATTTAATTCAGAATCAAACCATATATGATATAACATAATTTTTGTAACATCAATACGGACACTCGATCCAGTGTAATACACATTCCTTAAATGTTCATGACAACATGTGTGGATGTGTCACATGTATACTATCACGTTTATATATGTAAGTCATGGAATTTTTAATCATGGTGATCAAATTATAACAATAATATTTGTATACAATGGAATTGTATAAAAATATGACACAATAATTTTTTCATGATTTGCTAGGAGTGGTTGTTACAACTTGTATCAAAGCCTAGGTTGCAGTATTGTGGCCTTTGGGCATAAAAATAACAAGGATAAATATGTTTTTTTTCACTGAGGTATTTATATGACCAAGGGTTGGGAGTACTCATCCACCAAGAGTACATGGGGAGATTGATGTGGCAACAATAACTGGAGCTAACCTAGAAGTGTGGGTGCAGCTAGAAGAAGGTCGTGAAAACCCCACCTCCGCATAATTAGAAATGCTCCAATAGTTGAAGGATGAAATGGCTCGCATGAGGAAAGACAATGAGAGGTTAATGCATTACCAAGAGTGGATTTTTAAGAGCCCCTCCGATCAATAGAATCATAGAAACCCTTTACTAGTTTATCAGAATAGTGGTAGAGATGGGGAACAAACACAAGAAGGTGGAAATGTGCTATTTGGGAATACAATGTAGAGGTCAAAAGGGCGCAAAGAGGAGAATGAAGAAGGATTTGATAATGTTGTTTCTTCCATGAAAAATAAGAAACAAAAAACCAAAATTAAAAGGAGAATGCAAGAAAATTAAATCCCCATTTTTTGGTGGGGAAATAGAGGAGGTTGTTGAAGCTTGGTTGATTAATATTAACAAATAATTTCATATTTAAGAATATGATGACAATTTAAAAGTGAGATTAGTAGTTTATGAGCTTCAAGGGAAGGCTATTCAGTGGTTAGAAGAGGTTAAGGTTGTTAGTAAAATCATTGAACAAAGGGTGCCTTGGGGGGGCTTCCAGATTTACAGAGTGATTTTATGATGATAAGGCAAAAGAAGTTTATGATCTCCAGTTGGGACAACTCACTATGGATGATTTTGTAACCAAATTTACGTCCTTGTTAAGTTATGTACCTTACATCTGAGAGGAAAAGGACAAAATTTAGCATTTCATGAGCTATCTACCAACGTTCATGAAAGAATGATTGAAATTTTACAATCCCAAAACCATGGATGAGGCCATTCGAAAAGTTTGGATCTATTATAAATAGATGAAATCAAAAGGAGAAGGGAGTAATATTTGTGCTAGTAAAATTTCTCAGAAGAATTTCTAGAACATGAAAAATGTGAAAACTGGAAATATCAGAAGTTTGCATAGGAATCAGTACAACAAATTTGCTGGAAGGAATCAACAAGATATTAAATGACAAGGGGAAAGCAGGCAAGTGGAAGTTTCCAATAAATTTGAGTTCAGTCAACAACAAAATCCCCCACCACATTTAAGAGGCCTCTGTGGTTGGTGAAGTGGTGTGCCACATCCCAAGGGTTAATGTGGCTTTGGATGATCATCGAGTTGAATACCAACCCTCTACGTTCGAGCTTGAAGGTAAGATACATAACCATGCTAGTACAACAATGACTTATAAAACCAAGATATGAAAATTACCAAAGAATTATAAGTGATATCGTAAAACTCTAGTGAGGGTTAGTTCCAGACTCATAAATCAAAGCTCCTATTGTTACAGTCCCTTACCGAGAAACCTTATTTTATTAAAAAGAATAAAAAAAAACTGCTACAGTTTACCCGTAAGCCAAATAGAAATAAACAAATTGATAAATTAATTACAAATGCACTGAGTATGCAGTAAATCGAAGATAAGCACCATTACAACTAATATTATTGTTGAAATGAACCGTAAGCATATACATATATTCCAAACAATAACCTATTTCCATATTTATACAATAGACAATGTAATAAGCAAATTGAGACTAGTGGAATAAGTAAAATTCATCATTCGACCATAAGTAAATGTACAATATAACATTGATAAAAATTCACTTAGAATTTTAAAATTCACTTAGAATTTTAAGGTATAGCCATCATACATATAAGAATACATATATTCAATTACAAATTGCTTTGGCCATAGGAGTAACCCAAGAAAACTCATATTATATGACAAAGAATTGAATTTCCTTCATAAAAAAATGGAATAAAGAATTTGGAAACCTCAGTGACATTTGCATCATTAAACAACCCAAACCCCATTACTGGAAAACTATAACATGTGGTGCATAGTAAGCTAACAATTCAGAGAGAGTACGGTCGAAACCTGGAAGGACATAATAAAAATTTTAAAGTGTCAGTCGTAGTGAAGTAGTCATTCAACCAAATAACTTGATGGATAAATAGAGCATGCATACCTATAAAAACCCAAATAGAGGGGGTGAATTTCTTGCACCAGTTCAAGGAAAGGAATGTACCATAAATAAGAAAAACAAAACATCAATGACTACTTGTAAAATAAATTTTGAACCATGACAGTTGTAAGAAGGTACCTATATGGAAATGGAAGAGTCAGAGCGAGCCTAGGTATTGATGAAAAATTAGAAAAAGGAACAAAATTGAAATTCTGAAGTACCTGATGATGGTTGTGAGAAAAGTTAGTCTGAAAAAGTCTTTTGAGGCATCCAACATCAAGAAGGGTCGCATGCGAAACTTCCTAGGAAAATACATACACCATATATTTGGCTGAAAGGGTCAAAGAAGATTAATGTTGCTTAGGATATTACCTATGTCTGTGGTGAATATGAAGATTTGAACCCTTTAGGGTTTCACTGCACTGAGTTACCACAGAAAAAACCAAGTGACAGTGTGAGCAGAAGCCAGAGAGTGGGGTGGGTACCCCTAATGACCTCAGGCATCTCAGATTCATTGGAACAAAAACAAAGGGATCGACGACCATTTAGCTCACAACTATTAAATCGAAAGAATCTAGAATAGTGCCAAGTGGGGAAACAATAAGATGCCTCAAAACTATCATATTGGGGAAAAATGAACTGAGTGGTATAATAATAAATTCATTTAACACCAAATCAAACATTAGAGGGTATACCATAAATGTTTGTAACATAAATACTGACACTCGATCTAGTGTAAAAAGTATTCTTCAAATATTCATGACAACATTTGTGAATGTATCATATGTATACTATCCTTTTTTATATATGAGACATGACATTTTTCATCGTGGCAATGACATTAGAATATACTCACTAATAAGTTTGTAATACTCAAAATCAATACAACAATATTTATAAAAACTAAATTATTACGAAAAATATTTATTTTAATACATTTATTTTAATTTATCATGTTAACCCTTCCATGTAATCACCAAATATAATCCCAATTAATATTTCTCTGAATTTAATCCCCAGATGATATATTAAATTTTTAATGAATATGTCAATTTTTTTAACAGAAACGGTTAGAGATTTTATTGCCAAAATAGGAGCGAACTCCAATTACAAGCAACAATAGCTTATGAAAACTATGCTTAATCTCAAAACTACATCGAATACTTTGGTTGCTTTTGATTTTTGTCTTGTTTTCTAAATATTGATCCGTCTGAAACTATTCTTGGTGTTTCTTCTGCTGGCTATTCTATCAGCATAATACTTGGCATTCTTGTAAGCGAATTTCTGTAGTCCTGGTGTCATTCGAGAACTGAAAAGAGGCCCATGAGATTGATCAACTAAATCGTACCTATGGTAGAGGGTGGTTCGAGCAGGGTCCTCCATTGAGACTGAGAGATCCTTGAGATAGCAAGCATCCTTCATTTGCCAAGGAGTCTGCAAGCTTATTGAGATCTCGCAGAATATGATATATTGCCATAGAGTCAAAATATCTCATTGTATTTATGATTCTCTGCAGTGTACTATTTAAAACAAAATTGCAAAAATGGTTTTCAGATTTTAAGAGCGTAATCAAGAGCTTTGAATATCTGAATATTTGGATTCTTTTGTATCCCAAGTCATTTGTGATTTGGCAGGATTTTAGGAGGTTGTAGCTTTTATCTTGGTTGTTTGTGTTTATGCCCAAGCCCTAGCTGAAACTCGTGGTGTCTTCTCTGTCTGGGTAAATGATCAAACCACCTGCACTTGAGTTTCCAGGATTCCCCTTCGGCACGGCATTAAAGAAGATAGTGGCACCTGACGTCCACTACCACCTTGAAAGGAAGTCCTCTTCGGAGATATGCAAGCGCGATGGACGGTCTATCACAGGTTTTCTGATAGGGCAATTTCTTTCTCCAGTGCAACAGTGTCCAAGCCACACAAAGGCTTCTACTGGTAACTTAAAGTCAGTTTTTGTGTTGGCAATGATTTCCAGAAGTGGGCCTTTGATTTTTTCTAATACGTCCACTGCCTTGGGAGTCTTTTCGTTGAAAATCCTCTTATTTCTTGCAATCCAGACTTTCCACCAGAGACATTTGGGAATTTCTTACAAATGTTATTTCGCTCTGCATGTTTTATATTGAGCTCAGGATTTTGATCTGTCCAGGAGATGTAGAGAGAGAGATCAGATATCTGAGAAGGTATTAGGATGATGAGGCCTTGGAGAACCAACTTTCAAACAACTTGTGTGAAAACACAGTCCACCATCAAGTGGTCAGTAGTTTCTGTTGCCAAGTTGCATAAGCAACATCTAAATGGACTAGTAAACCCTCTTTTGTTCAGATTTTCTCCAATTAGAGCCTTGTTGTGCATGACAAGCCAAGTGAAAAAGTTCACTTTTGGGAGTCTTAAGGAGGACTAGAGAGATTTCTAGAACTTCAGATTCAGCAGGGGAGCATGAGTATCTTGTAAAGAAGATCTCCTTACAGGACTTCCTTCCTGCATTTTTATTGGATTGTTCGAGAGGTTCATCTTCGAAAGAACATGGGCTTTCTATCAACTTTTTCTTTTTGGTAATTATGCGTAGGAGGGGGGGGAACTTGTAGTTGTTGGGGCCCACTAGATTTCTTTATGGATTGCATCTACACACCAGGATGGGATGGTTTCTCCAGATTGTTCATGGCGTACTTCATTTATTCCATTATCTGTTACATGCTCCATAAGTTGTTGCACCTCTCCTTCTTCTAAATCTGGCTGAACTTCTGGGGTGTGAAAAGCAGTGAAGGGATTTGAGGACATTTTCATATTTGCTGCCACTTGACATTCTGATAAACTCATCCCAGTAGAGGGGCCTCCGTTCTCTGGATTCCCTCCTTTCTTTTTTGTTCTATAGTTCTGTTTTGTTGTGCCAGTTTTCTGACTTGTGTCCACTTTTCTCCCTTTTCCTTTTCAAAATCTTCATCGGTTTTCTACTTACAGTTTCGGGTGAAGTGACCATAGTCGTGACAGAGCCGACATTTAAAAGGAAGTTTTTGATAGTCCAGTTCCTGAATATGAGACTAGTGAACTATTGTTAGCTTGATCACCTCTGGTAATCCTATCTCTAGATCTACTTCAACACATATTCTCGTAAACGAATATTGATCTCTCCTTTCAGCCCTATCTATGTATTTACCTAATTTATTCCCAATTGTTTCTAACGATTCCAGGTTCCAATAGTGAAGGGGTAGATGGGGAAGCCTTACCCAAACCAAAATGGTAGAGGGGGTGTTCTAAGCGGGATGAAAGTCTCGTGTCCACTTATTTAGGTAAAGCCCTTGGGGGCCCATGAAATAAGGACCATTTATGAAGTTCAGGTCTTGATCTTCTACCGATTCAAAAACAAAGACATAATAACCTCCGCCTTCTAGATGATTTTGAATACCTTTGGAGACAAGGGGCCTCAAGTTTCACTAGACCCATCCTTTAATAGCTTTCGAAGAGGGCCAGAGACCAGTAAATTGGCCAATGAGTCCTCTTTCTGCTAGATTCAACACAGTCCTGCATGGTTGATCCGCTAGCAATTCTACAGTGGGGATGGAGTCTAGTTTCTTGACGAACTTCTATTGATTCATATTTAGTTTCCTTTTTCCACTGGAAGCTACCAGTCTTTTAAAGGCTTCGATCTCAAGGGGAGTGGAGGGGGGACTTGCCCAGCTTCCATGATGTTTGTAATCAGCAAAATAAGAGATAGGGTAGGCCGCACAGAGGAGTTTGGCAGGCAAGGAGGTCTCAGCAGCAAGAGGCTACCGGGTGTGCAATGCAAGGCAACGGCGGGAAACTTACGAGTGGTTTAAATGCATGTTCACTCTAGGGCCACGCAATCGATATGTTGGGCTGTTTCGTTTCCCCATGGTTCTGCGTTTCATCGTGGGCTTGAGTTCCCTCACTGACTAATGGTGAAGTAAGCATACCATCCGCGGAATGTGTATCAATGAAGATAGAATGGATTCTACTCCATTATCATCTAACGGGGTAGCCTTGTCATTGTTTGATCTCACTTATGATTGGTCTAGGGGCATACCCAAGGGACGATATCTAGGGTGCTCCCCTAGGGGCCTCCTGTTGTGTGCACTTTTAGGCGTCAAAGCACTCTCTCATCGAGGATTCTGAAATGGAACAGCCCCGTTACTCGCGTGTAGGCCTGGAATGAAATGGACTCGTAGGAGGCTTTACCTATCCACTATATTCGCTTCAGGTTCCAGGTGAAATAGAGAGTTGGCTCAGAACGATCCAGTGGTTCTCTCTCACGGCTTCAAGTTCTTAGACACCAGGTAGCCTGGCCCCTTATAAGTATTGTATTTATCTTACAAAAGTGGTTTTATCATTGACGATCATCGGAGTGAGTAGAGCCCATGAACAAAATCAAACTGATCGATGTGTCGAAACAGGCGAATGCTCGTACTTGGATCTGCACCCTACTTCTATTATTTATGGTATGGTGTAGCGCGCAGTCCCCTATCCCTTTATCCGATAAGGGATAAATCCTGGGCGAATCGCTATTCAAAGGAAAGGGTGGGCAAAACGTCTATTCTTGGTAGCCTTCTTGATCCATTATTCGCCCCGACCCCACGCTTCTTCGGTAGATCCGGTCGCATGGCATTGCATCGATTTGATTGAATTGGTTAATAGTTCTCAGTGCGACATGAACTTCACAACCTTCTTTTGTGACTTCCATCGAATAACAAATTTACTTCTAACTTTTTTTCATATCTTATTTGTGGGAGTGAATGAGTGGGAAAGAGAAAAAATATCCTAAGTGATATTCGGTGGAGGACATACCTACCTCTAAGAGTCCCTCCGGGTCCTCCTCATTTCACAGTGTGCTATAGTCACAACCCCCTTTCGTTGGGTCCAATAAAACATATAGGGACAATGAAATGGATTGTTTTCTTAATGAAACATGCCTCCTCTTCTTAACATTTATCTATGACAAGCTGGATGGCTTTTCAATTGCCTTGCATGATTCCCTTGGTGAGCCCCATTTATTCCCATTCTATAGTTGTTGAACCCAATTCCCATAACATAGGAGGTCTAATGCTCTGGTTTGGCCCAGGGAAGGTTGGAACAACAGCTCTACCAAAACCTCTAAATTTGTTATCTAAATAAGCAAGACAACATTTATATACAATATCGCATTTATACGTTTAACTTGGACTCGCATATCATTGCCTTAGCTTCAGTCTGAGTCACCCTAAGGCTAGCCCCGTGAAAGCCTACAGATATGGTCACTACATGTTAATATACGAGCTTGCATGGATACGTCCTTGTCAAAGCCCATGCACTCTGCCTTAGAGTGAAAGCTAGAGTCCAGAGAGAATAAATGATCTTTCTCATTCTCTCTATTCTTAGTTCTTAGCTTTAGTCCCATGCACTCCTTATAGTGAATGCTCCAGTTAGTTTTAAGCGGAAGATCCAGAGTTTAGTTAGAACAGAATAACTCTCTCGCCATATCTATGTTTCCACTTGGACTCGCATATCTATGACCAGAGAAACAAATTATAGGGCTTCTAGTAGGGCTTATCACACTAGGGGCTCTTATCTACGGGGCTCTCTAGACGAGTGGGAGGTCCCCCGACCCGAGTCAGTAAGTGCGGTAAGTCATGTTGATTTTGCACCTCCCAGGTAGGAACCATTCATAGGTGGTGGTTCTGTAGTGTAAGTCATGTCACCAGGTGAGGGTGAGCCTGCCGAAATCTCGACTAAAGGAGAGGTAGCGAACTCTCGATTAAAGGCCGCCATCGCTCCTCTTTCTTTAAAGCACTCCTCTTAAAAAAACACTTTTTATTTTACTGGGGCTCTTTAACAGGGCTCTTTAACAGGGTATCCTCATTCGAACGGCTCCTCATATTTATCGGGGCTCCTATTTAGTAACCGTCTTACAACCTTATTTATCGATCTCCTGCTGGCTACTACTTAGGGGTCTTGCCCGGTGGCCGATCAACACTTGGCATCGAGTCCCGGCCATCAAGTAGCATCATTAAGATACACCATCCATCTAGAGAGTAAAAGAATTGACCCTTGGATCAATTCTTGTCTTCGAGTACCAACATCGAGTGAATTGGACTGCATCATCATCTACCGGTAATTGGGACCTCCTTACTGTGTCTATCGGCACATCCTGTGACTGATGGACTCTTGGCTGACTTACATTGACTATGTGAGAATGATATTTATTGGTGAACTGTAAATACCCCTCCCTATGGATTAGTGCCATACCTGTGCCCCATAGCTCTGCTCCTCCCTATGGATTAGTCCCCTGTGACCTGTATTCCCATAGAGTATCCCGATTGAGTAGCTGCCCCTTGTGTTTTGTATCGATCGGTAACCGATGCTCAAGCATTTATTCGTCCATCCGTGACTAGAACAGAAAGCTGCCATCGAAAACCAAAAGACTATCAACAACGAGTATTGGCATTGAAACCTGAATCGAGTGAGTACCAGCCAGCATCTACACACCTGGATTGGGTGCATCGACAAGTAGCATTGACTCCTGGGATCAGCTCTTGTGATCAACTCTTGGGGATTGAGTACAAGCATTGAGTACTAGCATCAAGTGCATCAAAAACTGGATAGACTAGCGGTAGATTAACAATAACCAGGGTGGGGAATGATGGGCTATCGGTTCGCAAACAGGAAATAATGCGCATTGCCTCGTGGTATAAACTACATTTGGAGGCTTAACTCACTTGGGGGACTTGGCAGGTTCCTTAAACATACTGGGTGTACTTGGTATACGTGGACTTGGTTGGTGGGGGGCCGAATCTAGTGTTATTACATATATAAATAATGACTGGAATAAAGAAAGAAACCAACGGGCTGGTCCAAGAAAGAAACACAGCGGGCAGAATAAAGGGCTTACTCAAGTGATTACTGCCTGCCCTCTCTCCATTGATGCTTTTCCGTCTCTATATTGTGTCTTTCTAGATACCCGACCTACGAAGAGCAACCTTGGCAAAACGCTTCACTCGACAAACACGAGTATCTAACGGGCCATCTGAACCCATGGCTAGAACCCAATACCCTGCCTGGCAATAGGCTATTGCCAACTATGATGAACCCATGAACCTGGTGCTAGGAAATTGTAGAACTATGCATTACTGGCAGGGCAGGGATGCTAGCAAAAACAACGCTTCCCACTATCACTGGACCTGCTAACAACCGTATCACTAACCTCACTGGTTCAGGAAGAAAGTAGAGTATAGACGCAATAAAGATGGCTAAGCAACAGGCACCCACCCACCTACCTGTTGTAATGGATACAGTTTATCTCGTTCTAGTCCAATTTACCATTCACAAGCATAAAAACTAAGAACCTCCCTAACTCGGAATTCCAACAAATTAAGAAGCACGCCCCTCGTTCCAATAAAGAACCTTAAATCTTATGACTGACTATTCTATTGGTAAAGCCTATGCTATCCCAGTTCTTCCCTTCGGATGCGTCCCACCCCTTTCTATAGTAGGGAAACTCGGGCCAACTTGATCCTCTTTCGAGGAGAGCCTCTCCGTGTACGATCTATAACCATTTAAAGGGACCCACCTTACCGTTCTTGCAGCGCACATCACCACCGGCCAAGAGGATTAAGGCCAACTGATAGAGCCGACCCACATAGACCCACCCAACATAGTAACATATATGCCAAGTCACCTTCCACACATGACACAGCCACTGGGACGGGAAGGGATGGCCATAGCAGCACACATACCCCGCAAGCCAGCCAGACACAGTCCTCATTCCCAGGATAGGAGGTCAACGATAGTCAAGAGTTGAGACACTTGATTCAGGTGTTTTGATGCCCGTACTCAATCCAGTTGATGCCAAGTCTTAATTAGGTAGGTTTGCTTCGATACAAATGTTGATTTGATGCTTAGATTTATTTCTACTTTCATTTTTATCACTCCCAATATGAATCTCCCAATACGATGTATAATCTATCCTTCCCAATACAAGGGGCTAATCTTTCGTACCCATCGAGGGCTAAGTTCACGTATCAATATGATGAAATCTCACGTCCTAATGCAAGGTCTAATCTAAAGCCCCCATTTTATCGAACCTCGAACCAAATATATCCTCCCCCCTATAAACTTGAATCTACCACTCACTTACTGATACAGAACACACGGTCCTTACCTCCATCGAAAATAAGGAGATGAAGCCGAGGCTGCAGGCCCCCCTCATAAGTAAGGGAGAGAGAGCAACATGCGATGGTCAAGGATATGACGCCCAGAACGAATGAAGATAAGGAAGATTATGCTATTGCTTTTTAGCCATCTGAATAATATGCTAATTCAACAGCATAATCTACTTCTGCTTCATATACATAACCAACTACTGAATCTACTGGTTCGTACACCCTTGCTTTTACTGGATCTACTACCTATGCTGCCTCTGGTGCTTTTAGCTCTACTATTACTGGCTATAGGTCTAGTTCATGAAGATCAACATTTGGAACGGAATCAAGAAGGTATGGATCTCAATCACTAGTCGTAAGGTTTGTTGGTCAAGCTGCTGATGCTGGATCTTGAGATGGAAGGTATGCTATGGCCCATGCTACTGGCTAGGACTATGTACCAAAACCTGGAACAGGGTGAAATTGAGAAACTTCAGATTAGTTAGTGCGGCACTGGACCTTACCAAAAGACTACCTAATGAGCTTTCCTAATCTATGGTGGCCTTTAGTCGAGAGTTCGGCAG
>APFE031110239.1:278592-304713 GCA_000404065.3 Pinus taeda | reverse complement strand
TTCGGTTCCAACCAAGCTCGGGATGAAGTATGACCAGCCCACAAACTCAACTAGCACGAGGTAAGGAATTCTATAAAACCAACAAGCATGAGTCACGGGTTTCAAGCTTTCAGCTTCCAGCCACGAACTCTTATCATTTGGGGTCACAATCATCAATCCCTCACTTTGGTCGACATGAACCCGTATCTTATCCCTCTCATTGTTTGGTAAATAGAAATCCCCCTTTCTTTGGTCGTGTAACCTAGCTATCTCGGTGAAACCAGCTAGCATGGAGGAACAAGCCTAATAGCAGCACGAGGTCAGGATGCTTACAAGCACAGCAACTAGGACGAGTGACGTTTGAGAGCTTATCAGGCAGACCTAGCGAGGATCCGACCGGACCACTTTATAAACACTAGCCTTTCAGAGCTTTCCTCTCTGTGTTTTGTTACACGAACAAAGACCTGGATGATTCTGAGCACCTAAGGCTAGTTTATGCACCACTTGATCCTATGACATATAGGTGTCGAACCCCGTGAAGCAGCTCCTCTACGTCTGGTGTTTAGAATAGCAGGCTTTAGACTATGAACTTCGGGCAATGATCCAGCAGCGGATGATGCGATTTGACTAGGCTTTTGACCTTCGTTTGGAAGCTCCGGCATATCTTCATAGATCTATCTCTAGATCATTAGATATATCATAGAAATCTTTCTCTCTGGCAGCAAGGACAGCTCCTATCAGAGAGGGTTTATTACCTTCACTTTCCCGGCTGGCAGGTCCTGGAATGCCCTTTAGCATCAGTAAGTTCAGGTCTATGCCCCTTATTCTGGTCCCTCGAGGTCCTGATCTTAGGTAAGGCCTTTAAAGAAAAGAATGAAATGAGTTATGGTCTTTAAAGAATCCGGGAGTGCAACGTGACCCCCTTATCCATATAATCCAATGTCCAGAGAAACCTATTTCTATCTAGTGAACGAATAAAGGAAACTTCAATAAGTTTATAGGGTACATCATCATAAATAAGTTGGCTAAGAAGAAAATATTTGTCACTTTTGGATAGCGGGAGAACGGTTTTGGTAATGGAAAGAAGGCATATTGGAGAACAGGGAAAGGGCCCCCTAATAAGATGGATTGAACAAAGTGACACACTTCTTCTTTATATTACTTAAGGGGGAATTCATACACGTGTAGTAAGAAGTAGTTTCATTAACTCCTCTTATTAAAGAATATAAAGCGAGAAATTCCATCCTCTTTATTTACGCTTATGTTCCACCTTATAATAAGAATAGGGCCATTCTCCCTAAATAAGAAGAGTTGGGAATTCTATCAATAAGGTACCTTCTATTGCTAGATTCTGTGGGTCTCCAATATTTTCTCCTATTCTTCCCCTTAAATAGAAATCGAGAGGGGTACTGCACATATTAGGATTTAAGGTTGGGGATATGGTAGACTGTACATGAATCGTAGGGGTGTCCACCCAATGCAATAGATTGTAGGTCCAGAAGAGGAGCCCTCCCACTAGCAATATGAATTCAATTGCTTTCTTAGAATGCCAGCTAATATGGAATAGTTGGTTTTTGGGGATGAAACCACATCCAATGTATATAGGATAGGTCCAACGTTGAATAGATGTATTTGCAGTGACTAGGATTGTAAGAGTTACCCACTAACTATGACTAGCAGAAAATAGATTTCTTATAAGTGGGCTAGCTAGGAAAGAAGAAGATAAGGAAGCTGGGGGTGGTTGATGCATGCCTCTGGAAAACTAACGCACATGCTCAATATTAATAACTAACAACCATAACAATGACTGGTCTTTTCTTCTCTCTTCTCTAGCTAGGAAATCACTCTCATTATATATGTCGTTACGCATCAAAACCTCCACCTCCTAAAATGGAAAGAATAGGAGAGAAATATGTGAAAACCTCTGCCAAGGATCGATAAGTAGGCTCGACTGTTAACCGCCCCCACCAATAATTCCATTGAAACTTTAGTTTCTCGACTAAGGAGAGGAGGCGTAAGCAGGCTCGACTGATAACCCCCCCCCACCAATAAGTAAATTTCAACTTTAGTTGCTCGACTGACAAGGAGAGGAGGCGTAAGCAGGCTCGACTGATAACCCCCCCACCAATAAGTCATTGAAACTTTAGTTGCTTGACTGAATGGAGGAGGCGGAAGGCAGGCTCGACTTGTAACCCCCCCCCACCAATAAGTCAATTGAAACTTTAGCTGCTCGACTGATAAGGAGAGGATGCATAAGCAGGCTCTCGATCTAGGGAGAGGATGCATGTAGGCTCTCAATCTAAGGAGAGGATTTTGTCTTATTACTGGCTTTATCCACCTGAATTTCTCTTCCTTGCACTAGGAAGCACAAGCCCCTCTGGGACCTTAATTTCTCTGCTTGAAAGGAAGAATTGCTTGCTCGACGTTAGAAGAGCAAGGAACGTAGTGCTTGCCTGATGTTAGGAAAGCAAGGACCTGGAGGGGCTTGCGCTTCCTAGTGAAAGGAACTACCAACAAGAAATAATTTAGGCCCTCCCTGGTAATGCCGGAATAGAGTTGGGTTGTCTGCGGATACTGCCTCCTAACCTCATTCATTCTCCAACTATAGTGAATGAGGCTAGGGCTCCTCGAAACGGCTAGATATTGTATCTTCAATCAGCCTCCCAACTTCAATTAAGTGGCTCATTCATTATCCCAACTTCACTTCATAGTCCCAACGTTCGCTTTTAGCCAACCAGTTGCCTTCCACTTCCGAATACAAGAAATATCTTTAGCCAGTTTCCTTCCTTTCGCGCCGGTTCTCGCTAAAAAACTCGTTGGGATAGAACTCCAATTAGCCTCCCAACTATTTGGTTAGGGCTAGACTACCTTAACTATAGTTAGTACAACTCCGTCGGAGATTTGAGTGGTGAAAAAATGTCCCACAGATTCCCGCCTTTACTCCTTCAAATTCTTCCTTCATCACCAAGTCCCACAGCAGAAGGAATCATCCTTTCACCCAACAACCTATGGAGTGGGAGTGGAGTGTTGCCCAACCCCTTCTGAAGCTAGGAAGGAATATCAGTATGGAGGGGACGACATAGATTCTCATTCCTTACCTTGTTTCCAACCCACCCACCTGCAAGAAAGAACTAGACCTGGAGCCATTCATAATGCACTTAGTTAGTTGGTACTGTTACCTTCTCTTAGAAACACTGGATGGAGGATAGATGGGGTCGATTAGCCAATAGGGACGGTTTCTCTTTATCTTCTATCTTGAACTGCAGGCCAAATGGCTTGTGTGAAATTATGGTCCATCGGAGAACATCGTTGGATTGATAATAAGCTTATTACTGATAGGAGATGCCTAGACAGCCAACACTGCCAGGAAAAGAATTTGATTAAACTTGATTAAGAAATTGCTTAGTGGGGAATGCTATGAACCCTTCTCTTATAAGGGACCAGTATAAGGACCATATCACCTTAGCCATACTTGTTGATTACTGCCTTTCATCCTTTACTTATGAGCATCCACCAGTCTAACAAACTTGAACTTACTGCCTTACCTTATTATGAACAACTCTTACGGGTACCACATATCCCTTTTGGGTACCGCTATGAGCTATTCCACTTAGGAACAAAGTGAGTGAGACAAGTCTGTAATTAGAACCAAATATTGTACCTAATAATCGATGATCGATGGAGTCCTATAACAAGGATGCTCAATGGGGTCTGGTTGAACTAGCATAAACAGTAGGGTAGGGCCTGCTGATTGAACCAAAGGGAGGGGAAAAAAAGGAGGTAGGCAAATAGAGGAACAACGAGGATGGGCTCCTTCACTCAAGGCAGGAACTTCAGAATGCTCGACCGCTGTACTTTTATTAATTGGGTTGCCTTATTATAGGAGGCACAGTAGAAAACAAAGTCTTACCCCGCACCAACGGTTTCACTAGTTGAATTCTGATTAGTCCCGGAAAGGATGGATAGCTAGGATGGATACTTTATTTCACTCCTGGTTGAAATCGATCTTGCTGCATGAGAAGACTTTCTTGAACTATCATTGACCTTACTTCCTTCAGTTGGGGTCCCTGCCTCCCTCGTTCATTAAGTATGGGGTCCTGGAATGATATATATCGAATCATTCATGCATAATGACATAGAGAAGATCGAAATCTCTCCTTGCACTAGGAAGCGCAAGACCATCCAGACCTCTCTCCAATCTCTCTGGTCATGTTAGAAATGACATCTATCAAATCAGCCATCAATACTGGTATGAACACATATCTCATTCATGCATAATGAACATATATTAATGAATGAAATGACATGAATGAAATGACATAGATAATAGATAGAGATCCAAATTTGACTTATTGGGTGCCCCTCTCAAATAAGTAACTAAAGGTTGGTTGATAACTCAAGTCTCAATTTACCTATTGGGTGCCCCTCTCAAATAAGTAACTAGCTTTTGGTCGAGCCTGTTGTCACACCCTTCAAAGCCATCCATTTATTGAACCATCGATTGAAACTTGTTTCTCTTTGTAAACGTTTGTATGCAACATCAGATATTAACACTAGTAATGAGGTCCAGTACTTTGGCTAAGGAATTTAGCACTTAATAAAGTACAACTGGGAATAGGTAAGGTCACACTTTGTTAGACAACAAGCAAGCCTTAATCAATGGGTAACCGAGAGATGGATATGGATGATATATAAATGGAGATGGATGTATAACAGGATCAAAAATGTGGGGGGACCAAATAAGGGTGGTTTTGACATTTAAGCAAGCACTCAGGTAGGTGTAGTATTTATAAGGAAGACTAATAAGCATCATGAATTAGAAAGTCTATGTCGCCTTAAAGTGCATCAAGTACACATTCACCATCAACCAACACTAGGAACTATCATGAGCAATATATAAAGCATATCTGAGCATGAACTGGAACAACACATTTGACTGAAGCATGAACTCTGAATGTAGCATATATGACATGGCATCATCACATCATAAAGCATGGCATTACATATAGTGCTGAAATAGAAAGATATGGCACATAACTGTATAACTGAAAGCACATCAAAAGCACTGGAATATGAATAATAGCACATATCGTGATATATCATATGATAATATAAGCATAGCCTTGACCATTTGTCTGAAAAATGATGTAGAAATTGGGGAAATCGCAGAATTGAAAAGTGACAAAGTATCTTCATGTACCCATATAGTCTATCGTACAAGAAGCCCAACAAGTGGCAGATAGACATGTCTCATATATGAAGGAAATGCATCAAAGTAGTAAAGCAATATAACATCATAACATTTCATATACATGTATCAATACTACATCATCCATGACGCATAATGGCAATACAATACTCAGGATGATGTGCAAAGTCAACTACTGAAATATACCTTTCTATTTCCTTAACCTGTTATTTGGGGATTCAAGTTCTATTGTTGCGCCCTAATATGACCTGAAAGGGTTTGTGGTAGAGAGCCTAAGTCTTTCTTTGGTGATGTGGAAGGAGATGGAGATTGGCTAGATAACTGGATTGACTAAGGAAATTGCATGTATATGTTTATGGACTATGAATCCTCAGTAACCATCCAGTTGTAAGCCAAAGGGGAGAGTCTAATACATGAGCTTTCACTTGGTTCCCTTCAATCTTCATCTTCAAATGTTGGAAAGTATATAGGTACATATAGGATATCCTGCAATATGCATAGTCTTTCCGATGATGGCACAAAGACTATAATCCTCCCAATGATAGGCATGAGGATAGGTATCCTCCCAGTGATAGGCATAGGGAATATGGGCCTCTTGAATGATAGGTACGAGCATAGGGAATGTTGACTCGTACTATAGCTCCTGTAAGTGTTTACAAAACACTCGCTCAATCCATCTCTGATAGAGTAGGTTACACTAGTGTAGTGTAATCCAGACTTCGGCTATAAGGCATTACACTCTAAACAAAATACAACTGGGAAAAGAGATTCCATTCTTTTGGTAACAAGTAAACCTTCGTCAATAGGGTGATGAAAATATGGATACGTATGAAAAATGAAGTATGGATGTATAACGGGCTAAAACATATGGACAAAGAAATATTAGGAGATCAAAGAAACACCTAGAAATATTAGGAGATCAAAGAAACACCTAGACCCAGTATGGTAGGAAAGATTAGGACACATCATTGGACTTGAATCTATGTATTAACAGGGTTTTGCAAGTATAACATGAATGTAATCTTAAACACATTCTTCATCCTAAATGAGCATAATACAACCATCACGAACCATAAACATATGTAGCATGAATAACAACTGATAAGTATCATGCATCCTGGCTGAAACTGAAAGATATAGCATCATCATGTCATCATCATGTAACATCATCACATCATGGCATCATCACAAGAAATCATGGCACATCCAACCCATTCAATCAGTTTTAATGGATGGAAATCCATTCAATTAGTTGGGCGAAAGAGTCTCTTCTACTGGCTTTTCTAATGGATGGAAAGATAGGTTCTACTGGATGGGTCTCTTATACTGGCCTAATGAGTGGGATGTTGGCCTAATCAGCCCTATCAGTCCTATCAGTCCCAATCATTAGTCATTCCCATTCTCAGTCAATCAGTCTAAGCCCCAGGTGTAGGTCAGTTCCAAGTGCAGGTCAGTCCCAGTCAATCCCATAAGTCCCATTCAATTAATTGAGTGGGTGCAGGCTCGTTTCCATTCAATCAGTTTCAAGGTTGGGTCTCTTTTCTACCCTTCTACTGGACGAAAGAAATCGGCCTATCAGTCAGTCCCATTCTAAGTCACTCGCCTAAGAGCGTTAGTGAAAATACTTAGTTGGCTGACTATCTAGCTTCATTTACGATCGTGAGCGAGGAGCCTTGTCTGGATATTGTTCTTGACTGGAAGGAGGAGTTCGGCAGTATCCCATAGGTCAAATCGCGGCCTACCTTAGTAGAGCAGCTTAATGAACCAACTCACCTAAGAGCAGCTTAACGAAACAACTACCTGGCCTAAGAGCTATTGGATATCCTGACTGCACGAGGAGCCCGGCAGTATCCTGTAGGTAAGATCTCAGTCTTGTATATGCTATTTTCTTTTTGAGCTAGATGACTCGCTTCTCTTACTAATGGATATTTTGATTTGAAGGAGAATTCATATGCTATTCTATGATGAGTGAGGGGTGGTGAAGAGTGAGCGTGTGCGTATTGCTCGATCTGTATCCATATTTCCTAACCTTACCTATAATATACCTTTGAGGTCGTAAAGGTCAGTTCCATAGCCTGTCAAGACCTCCGCCTCCTTGTGGGGCTAATTATTAGGGTGAGCCCACCGAACTCTCAACTATAAGGAGAGGGAGATCTTGAAAAACCTCTGCCAAGGATGCATAAGCAGACTCGACTATTAAGGAGAGGAACTTTAGTTTCTCGATTGATAAGGAGAGGAGGCATAAGCAGGCTTCTCATCTAAGGAGAGGAACTTTAGTTGCTCGACTGATAGGGAGAGGAGGCGTAAGCAGGCTCTTCAATCTAAAGGAGAGGAACTTAGTTGCTCGACTGAATAAGGAGGGAGGTGTAAGCAGGGCTCTCAATCTAAGGAGAGGATGCATAAGAAGGCTCCCAATCTAAGAAGAGGAGAAGATAAGTGGAGTTTCCCGAACTCAGGGATAGGAGGATGGTCGACTCTTGCTTTCCTAACGTCAAGCAAGGGCCGGAGCACAAACAAACAAGAGAAGAATGGTGGTTTCCTTCCCCCTACCGGGTCCTTCCTCGCACATTACTTCACCCTCCGGGATTAGCCATTTGACCGTGGCAGAGGTTCACCTTTTTACAGCCTAACGAAGTGCCTCGAGCCCCACCTTCTTGTAGCAAGCAAGAAAAAGGATAATTAAATATATAATATATGCATGATCTATGTAAGTGTAATTACGTATATAACGAATGAATGCATAATGACATATCTCATTCATAACTAGAATCACAGACAAGTTTCAGTCCTGAGTGATTGATCGATTGAGGGGAATAAATCTGAAGTCCCTTCTAGCTCTTTGATTGAGGGGAAGAACTCATTTCAATTCAATCCAGCCCTAGGCAGTAGCTTAAGCAGTCTCACAATCAATACTTCCAAAGCACAGTTGACGATAGCTTTCCTTCTAGTTGTACTTTCAGAGCACAGTTGAACAGCAAAGTGGAACGGACCTTGTGTAAGAGAGTTACGTAGCTCAGTTAGCTAGCGATATGAGTTCAGTGAGCGTAGCGATTATGGTAAGTAAGAGTTAGGAAGGGTAGTGAAAGTGGCAGTAGCAGTGATGGTGTTCACTCCTGATCCTTCTGAAGCAAATTAGATATGGGCTTTGTCATCTCTGCATTCCTTGGGATTTAGGTCCCCACATGACTCCAAAGCTCGTTATATAGGCATTGACAGTCTTGGTTATTTATATATGAGTTTATAGAGTCACCACATTGAGGGGATTATTCGTACAGATAGAGTCACCACATTCCCCACATCACCACATTTCCTTACCCGTTCATACTTGTATTGAGGTCCACACATCTCGGGTAGGCATTCCTGAGGTCCCCAGAGCATTGGGATGGGATTCAGGTCCGCACATCTCTGCATTCCTGCTTGCCAGTGGGGTCATGCTATAGTGTTCGTCGAGGAGGTGGGGATGGATAAGAGAGAGAGCCATTTTGTTTGATGGAGTAGACGCATGATCCAGCCACTTAGATAATGCAGCTAGATGAGTGAGATGGACGAAGAATATTCCTACTATAAAAAGGGGAAGGAGCCAATAGAAAGAAGAAAAGAGTCTCTAACTGACTAGATAGATAGGTAGATAGTGCTTGAAAGCTTCTTGCACTTCCCCTATTCTCTTTCTTGGGGGGTTCAAAAGAAGGAGTTGCCCCAATGTTGGGTTATTGTTCTTTATCCTAGCGAAGAACGAAGGACGAAGCTCGACCCTACTCTTTTCTTTCTACTCGGATCCGGGTACACACTAAGTAATAAAGAAGGGCATGATTAGATATCTAATTCCATCCATATAGAATGAATCAAGTGAACCCCTCCCTCTGGAAAGATCAGAACACTCCGCTAATGGAACATAAAAGTGGCTACCCACCCAAGCACATATAAGAGGCATGGCAATGCAGAATCTCGTATCGACTACCACTCCCCTTCCTTCCTACAGGAAGGTGATAGGTCGGCAGGTTTCAGATATTCCCCACGCACGATGAGGACATCTTCACTTAGGGGCCTACAATGAAGCATTAGATAGGGGCCTAGAGGCAAAGGGGTAACCAAAGCATAAGAAAGGGTTGTTCCCTACGAAGGAAGCATTAGAAAAGGCCATAGAACAAACTTAGAACCTGGGAGGTAACCTTTTGAGCAGTCTAATCATCTTATTACAGTCTTACAACCTGTAGTCTTACTACCTTAGGAAGAGTATGCAGATACTATGATCATGCTAAGAAGATTAGGATCTTGAGTTCAGTCCAATAACCCTCACCATATGAATAGTGAGTGACCCTCACCATATGAAAAATAGTGAGTGCTTCCAACCCCTAAGTAAATAAATATAGGGCCCTTGAGATTTCACATGAGGATTATGATTAGGCTCCTTACTGAAGGCAGTCTTACAGGTGTATGATTAGTCTTCATACTTTCTTACAATCACACTCACATATCCTCTATCCATAGTGAGTGGGTGTAAGGGATACATGAAGTGAAATATCTGGTAGAACAGGTGCCATTTTCCTCCCCTTTCCTTCTAGGGGCACTTCCTTATTCCCTTCATCTACTTCTATTTAAGCTTTGCTTCCCTTCTTCCTTGGAGTTGGTGGAGTCAGTCATCAGTACTCTTTCTTCTATTCTATACTTACCAATCTTGGCTAGCTTCTTCTCTGGCGCTAAGCCCTTGATCTGACTACTCTACACCTTTGGCTAATAGAATCAGTCATTCTTCACCCTGCCAATCTTCTTCTTTAAGACAGATCGCTTACCTCAGTCAGCGGGTAGCCCAGTCAAAGTTACCTCTCAGTACATATACTATACTTATACCCATCTTACGAGACAGATGTCTTCATCCTTTATTTCTTGCTTTCCTTTTCTTCCATCTCTTCTATCCTACCTCTTCCCCTTCAAAGACCCCTTGACTCCTTTGCCCATTAGTCACCCTTCATACCTTCACTCTTGTTCTTTAGTCCAAAGCACTAGGCCTTGTCTCCCTCATCTTAGTTAGCATATCCTACTTACCTTCGTAGTACCCAATTCCACCCTTGACTTCGTTGCTTACTTTCTTATCCCTTTCCACACTTTGACCTTTTCACCTCATTTGCTAGACTTCTCTTGCTTAGCTTTCGTACTAAGGTGCGAAGCCGCTTGCCCCTCCGGGGGGCAAGGGAATATAGATGCCAGCTTTCAAGCCTAGTCTCACCATTCAATGCAGGGGGGACATCAATTCAATGCTGCAGTCATCAGTAGGAAATCAGCAGGAAATCACTTGCAAATTCTATCATCAGCGGGACTCGCGGGACTCATTCAACCATTCAATTCACTCGCATCTTCAACCGCGCTAGTAGGTAGTGAGGTTATCCCCGCTAGTAGGTGGGGCTCGAGGTTATCCCCGTCGAGAAAATGTCATACTGATACTATGGATCTACATACTTATACTTAAGATCTCTAAATCACCTGTGAGAAAGTCCGCTCATCTGGGGGAAAGGGATGAGGTTCCAGCGCCCTTAGATTTTACCTCTCCTTAATAGTCGAGCCCTCTCCTCTTAGTCCGAGCGTTCGTTACCTCAACCTGTCGGGGGCATCCTCGTATTGGGACGTGAGATTAGACCTTGCATTAGGACATGATAAAAATTCAAGATGAAAGAAAGCTAAGCTTCGAATATAAACACTTGGATTGCCTCTTGTCATTGACAAAGACTCTTGGATCGACCGCATCAGCTATAGGCTGCTATCGGCAATGAATGCCCCTATGTTTGTGCCTCAATCACTCGGTCCCTTCCCTTCCCATGTCGTCCTGTCTCGTAGCTTCTTCCCGTCCCGTACCTTACCCGTGTTGGGTGGATGTGTCATGTGGTTAGGGTGACTCAGGTATGAAGGTCAATGTGGGTATGATCAACTCTCGGCTGACTAGAAATGATCGCTTGTGAATGATTGGAAATCGGCTGGTTGTCAATATGAGATGGGCTATGTGTGGGGGTGTGCTATATGAGGTGGGAACACCGGTTGGCAGTGATGGGCTCTCCTCTCAACAGGCTCAATGAGGTCTGTGGGGATTCGGTCATACTTGCGATGCGTAACCACTGGCTCTGAGCACTGTTTATGACTGGCTTTGTCGGCTATGTGAGGGTGTTGTATGTGTTGCTACGTCTGGTGCTTATTGTGAATGTTGGGTATGTGTGTGTGTGAGTAGTGTAGCTCAATGTGTATCTGTGGTAACGCCTATACGTAAATCCTCTAGATTAACTTTTTAATATGTCATTAACAACTAACTTTCTATGATATTTAATTAAAATATTTAATATCAGCCACTTTTTCACGCTACATTATTATAGAGTAGTTTCAAAAATATTTTAGAAAACAATGAAAGTTAAGAAAAATATTAAAGTGAATTTATAACCAAACTATGGCAGAGAGAATCATTTTATTTTTATTTTTTTAATTATATTAGAAAAAACAGGTCTATAAACCGTTGAAAAAGAAAATATTTAAAATTATAATATTAATTATATTAATTTATTATTTTTAAATTTTTTAAAAATTTAAATTATTATACTTTAAACAGATTTTTAAATAATAAAATTAAGAAATCATCTAATTTAATTGAATAGAGATAGAGTATCTATACTAATGTAAATTTTGGATAATTAAATTATTGCATTAGAATTGGATCCTGAGTTAAGATAGATCTAGTTGATTAAAAAAAAGAAATCAAGATATCAAATTTAAATTAAAAAAAATAAAAATAAAAACCCCTCAAAAATAACTAACTGTTATATGTATACACATTCTAAATTTTATAATTAAAAAGAAAAACCAGAAAAACAAAACAAACAAACTTTCAAAATACACTTTAAAAAAAATATTTTAATTCTCAATATAAAAGTTATTATTAGAAAAGAGTATTCAATTAAAACGTTATAATGTCGGGATGAATCTAGGCTGAGCGTTGATATTGAATTCATGAATTTGAAACATTAAATCTAAATCTGAAAAATATTCTTAAAAAAGTGCTTTCCATTTTAAAATTTAAGTTTAATTCTCAATATAAAAACTATTAAGAAAAAGCATTCAATTGATATATTCAAATTACCGGAATTGCACATAATAATTTTCACAAAAAAGTATTCAATTAGTGTGTTAAGAATGTATAGTTTCATTTTACACCGGTTATTTTGGAATAATATGTTATTTTGGAATAATATATTATGTTGGCTATTTTTAATATTTTAAAGGAGTTTTTCATAAATATAAAGTAGTCGGGAAAAGTGAATCAGGCATCATGGTCGAGTTGTTCACGTGAACTCAAATGAGTATAATTTAATTCAGAAAGTGTATAGAAGAAACTTTTAAAATAAAGGTTAGAGAGAAATATTTTTGATACTAATTGAAGATAAAGGTTGAGGTGATAGGAACAATAAATTTAGGAAGAAAGGAGATGATTCACAGAGAGAATTTTTTAAAAAACTTCAAACTAATTATATATTCATAAATTGAGGAGCTTTCAAGTGAGGGTTTCACTTGTAGATTGTCTATGACACAACGCTCTACATCATTTCATTACATATATGAATATATATAAATTACACTCAAATAGGGAAATTAGAAAAGCCTCGAAAGGAATAGGAAGTAAATCCTAATCAAAGGCATACACTCAACTAATGAACTGAATCCCTTCTAAAATATCTTTCTCCATTATCTTCAACACTACTACTTAATGGAGAAGGGGTTCACTAGTACTCTTAACATTTCCCTAAACAATTCAAACTTGATTCTACCGAGAGGCTTAGTGAAAAGATTAGCAGAATTGTCACATGTATTACAACATTCAATATGAATTTATTTTGACTAAACTTTCTCCCTGAAAAAATGAAAATGTGTATCTATGTCCTTTGTGTTTTTACAAAAGACTGGATTATTTGCATTTTTGAGAGAGTTTTGGTTGTTGCATTTGATAACTATTGCAACCTTTTGTTCTTCTTGAGCATCATGGACAAGTCTCCTCAACCACACTACTTCACAAGTTGTTGCATGCATCATTTGATACTAAGCTTCAGCTGAAGCTAAGGATACTATGTTCTTCTTTTTGCTCGTCCATGCAATGACCCCATAACTAATGTTGAATGCATAACCTGTTATGGATCATCGATCATCTAGATTTCTAGCCGAGTCAAAGTCTGAAAAACTTGTCAATCTCACATCAAATGAATCAGTATAAATAATAACAAAGTCTAAATTTCTTTGCAGATACCTTAAGTTGCCTTTTGCTACAAGCCAATGACTCTCAAGAGGTTTTGACATGAATTTGATCAATACAGTAACTGCATAAGCCAAATCCGGCCTAGTTGTAGTGAAGCAGATTGGACACCCAACCAGTTGTCTATACAATGTTGCATCTGCCTCCTTAGAACCATCATCATTTTGAAGTTTGTTATTTTTCTGTAAAGGCACTGCTGCAACTTTGCACTAATCCATTCTGAACCTTTTCAATAAATTCCTAACATACCTACTGCGTGATAGAAAAGTCTGGCTAGAATAGTGTAGCTCTCCAAGGTCTTTCATTTCAAAAACCCATGACATCTGCTCTTTTATTTCTTTAATGAGATCATATGCATTTCCTGTAATGATAATTTCATCTACATATAAAGAAATAAAAACAATTCACCCCTCTTTGTCAAACACAGTATACAGATTAGGGTCATTCTTACTTCTTTTGTAACTATGTTGTAGGAAAAATGAATCAATTTTGTCATACCATGACCTGGGTGCCTGACTCAATCCATAGAATGCTTTCTTTAATCTATAGACTAAATGTTCTTCCTTTTGTTTAACAAACCCCTCAGGATGCACGAAATACACTTCTTCTTTTAATTCACCATTTAAAAAAGCAGATTTCACGTCTAGCTGGTGTATCATCCAATGATGTTTAGTAGCTAAAGAAATTAACATTCTGATTGTGTTTAATTTAGCTACAGGGGTGAAGGTTTCCTCATAATCTATACCTTCTTTCTACGAGTACCCCTTTGCAACCAGCCTAGCTTTATATTTATCTATACTCCCATCTTCTTTAAATTTAGGCTTGTATAGCCATCTACAACCTACGAGTTTTTTTCCTTTAGGTAATTCAACTAGATCCTAGGTTTTGTTCTTAATTATTAGTTCATCTTCCTCTTCCATGGCTTCCCTCCATTCACTATATTGACTAGCTTCTTTATAACTAGGGGGTTCAACAACATCTAACATACTAGTTATAAAAGAATTCTCCCTATATCTTGCTGGAAATTTAGTTTGCCTACCTGATCTCGTGAGTGGTGGTGTGGCCTCAAATCTATTTTGATCTTCCCTCTGCGGACTGGTTTCAAACTTGATTTGATCAACCACTTCTTCTTTCTCCTGTTGTTGTTGTTATTGTTGTTGATGCTCACCGACCCTTGTTTCATCACCTTCTTCTAACAATAAAGGCACATGCCATTATTCAATACTCTGAACAAGGTTCCCATCATCTACTTGTTCATGGAATACCACGTCTCTACTTACAAACACCTTGCGAGTAGAAGGATTAAACATCTTATAGGCCTTAAACTCACTACACTATCGAGTAAAAATACACTTAATGGATTTTGAATCTAACTTCTTCCTATCTTCTTTTTGGACATGAGAAAAATCCTTACATCCAAAGAGTCTAAGATGAATTATTGCAGGCTTGAAGTCAAACAATGCTTCGAAAGGATTTTTATAATCCAAACACTTAGTATGACTCCTATTTAAGGTAAACTGTAGTGTTCACAGATTCTGCACAAAAACCGTTGGTCAGATTCTTTTCTGAGCTTCTGCCCAAAAACCGTTAGTCAAATTCTTCTCTTTCAACATACTGTGGGCACACTGCATGAGGGTGATGATTTTCTTTTCCATAACCCCATTTTGGTGAGGAGTGTAAGGTGTTTTGAACCACTATTGTTTGCATGTTCTTTACAGTGTTTGATGAAGTCACCCTTATTGAATTCTCCACCTTGGTCTGAGCGAAGAATTTTGATGAACTTTACTATTTGCTTCTCAATCATACTTCTGAATTGGTTGAAGTATTCAAAAGCATGACTTTTTGGCCTGAGGAAATACACCTAGGTGAAAGGAAATACACCTAGGTGAATCGTCTACATTCATCAACAAAAATAAGAAAATAGTAGACCCCTCCTAACAACTTTCTGTGCATTGGCCCATATAGATCAGTGTGTAGAGGTTCAAGTCTATCCCTCTACTTCCTATGAAAAAAAATGGAAATTCATCTCTATGTAATTTACCAAGGGCACATGATTTACAGTCAACATGCATACTCTTCAAAACCCGGAGACCATTCACTATACCATTTTTCAGTAGTAGGTTAATGAAATTTATATGTCCAAATATCTGATGCCATAGATTATTTGCAGACATGGCTGATGATGCCATGCATGATGTGAAGCACTCCTAACATCCAGTTTATACAATCCTCCTACGCGTACACCTGTTGCAATGGAATATCACCAGTTTAATTAAAACACATGGATCTCACCAGTTTAATTAAAACAAATGGATCTACAAGATCCAAAAAAACCGATCACAAAAAATAAATGGTCGTTTTATTTAAACACATCTCCTTGAACCAGATGCTTTAAAAAACAGATTCTTTTTTAAACATGAATAGAATTTTTTCATAAAAAAAACTTGGCTATTCCAAAATTGACCTCCAGCAGCAGGCAAAGTCGTTCCAGCACGCAAGGCTTGGCAACGATTTGGCAACATCCACGCAGTTTACTTCCATATATTCCCTCTCAGCTCTCCTCATCCACCACCACGGCAAAATTAGTGGCCTCTCCGACAACAATCAATTTTCCATTTACTTTCCTCACCTTCGCAATGGGTGCAAAGTGCAGTTGTGCTTGCTTCGACTCTCACATGGCGGCTAAGGAGAGAAAAGTGGTACCCTTGTGACTGAGGTTCAAACGACGTATAAAACAAAAATGCGAAAAACACTCTTCCAAGCCACCCGCTTTCCTAGATTATGCTCTTGAGATTTCTCCTTTGCTACCACAGTTCATGCTGCTCTTCCAACAACTTCTTGCCAGTTTCTCCGACCACGGTAACGCGGAAGTCAAGCCTCTACCACAGAGACCTCACAAAACCTATCAAACCACAACAGCCTCACAGAACCTATGAAACCACAACAGCAGCTCTCCTCGCTCATCGGTTGACCACAATTTCCATGCCACTGCATTCCTCGCTCGTCGATTGACCACCAATCCACACACCGATCCGCAGCCTTCAGGTTGATTCAACGCCTTTCGAGCATCAAGACCACAGTCAACAGATCAGTGTGATCTTGAAAGGTAGATCCACTATTTTCGGGCTTGATGATGAAAATTAGTCTAAGCGAATGTCCGGATCAACGCGCTTTTCCCTCTGCAATCTGCGATGGTTAGTGCTCTTCTTCCCTCAGGAAAAGCGATGATGAATGTAAATAATCATAAAAAAACGATGCTCAAACATGCACACCAGACCACTTTCCACATGAAACATAAATTGATTATTACAGTGTAGAACCAGAACCCATATAAAAAACAAAGGACTTGCAAACTTAAGAAATAAATTATTTTTCCTTAATCACACAGGTATAACCGTCAAATTATCAGAAAATTTTTGAAAAAGACAAATAATAAAAACTGAAAGTAATTTTTATTAAGTCTTTTTAGCTATATACCATGTACATATTCCAAAGTATATCAACACGATAAATGGGAAGTATATAAGACCAAGAGGTAGTAAATGTCACTCAGGAAATAACAACATTGTAAGAAATATCTTGGTTCGACAAGAGAAACTCCTCGAGTTTTACTTGAACAACCTGAAAAAAATATAAGTCTCCTTTGAACAGATCGATATTTTGAATTTGCATTCGACTTGTACCTGAAATTATGGATTTCAGTTGTGTCGCACGAATTTATCGTCAAACGAGGGTGTGACGAGAAATCCCTAATGTGATAGGTAAATAGGGAATGCTACAGTCAGACCCTTGCTTTACAATAAATCCCTATATCACAGCGGAAATCCCTGATTATACACCAATAAACTATGCAACATATGATCATCCTTAAGAAAAAACTCAGCAAGCTATTTTGCAAAATACCTGTCAACAACCGTTCTTGTTTCAAAGATTTGTATGTGTATTGAAAGCTGCATGTTATCATCCTGATAATTTCATCTGCACACTCGACTGTGACATCTTTGTTATCTTATAGAGCATAATAGAGCCTTGACATCCAGTTGAACCTGAAAGTCATCGACAATTTGCTACACCTAAAACCCCGACCCATGATTCAAAGTACATATGTTCTAAATAGATTTCAAATTTCTCTGGAGGTACTCTCTGACTTTGACTTTGATCAATTGGATACAGGGGAAAAATTCTCTGGAGGTCCTTCTTTTTGCATCTCGATTCAACATATCCAGGATCTAAAGGAATCTTTTTTAGTTCAATATGTATACAAGGAGCAAAATTCTATGGCCAATGCACTTTCTAAGCGAGGCCTTGTACTTCCCCCTGGTTTCATTGTCTTTGATCCGTAGGTTGATGGCAAGGGGTAGGCACAAGATTATTTTTTGATCTAGTTTCGATGTTTTACTATATTGCAGGTTATCTTCCTCGTTTTCTTTTCTTGTATTTTGTCCATACAGATGGAAATATGTTTTGAGGATTGCTCCCTATGCTAGGATTTGGCATTTCTTACACCCTGGATTTAGCATTTCTTACAACCTGGTTTTTACTAGACCATATATCTATTTTTTGTGGTGCCTTTCGTGTGCATGTTGATGTCTGATAGAGTTAGTTTTGATTTTATTTGTAAATACATGATATTGTATTCATAGTTCAAGTGACAAGGTTTAAAGAAACATGCTAGTGTAAGACTTTCTCATTTAATAAATAAAAAATATTTTTCCCTTACTAATTAAAAAAATAGAAAAAAAAAAATTGGTATATGAATTTCAAACCACAAGTTCGATGAAGAGGTGGGGCATATATTATTAAATACTACTAGCACAGCTATATTTACCAAGGTAAATATGGTTGACATAGGGGGATAGGCGTATATGAAGTATATACACAACCACATATTCCAATGTGGTTGATATATGTCAATAGGCTTATATCAACTACATTAATAATTATTATCACATTTAAGATTATTAATAACTATATAAATATTAATGAGACTATTTATATATATTACTATATAAATATTATATTAATATTAAATAATTATATAAAATTCTAATGTATATTAATTAATAATAACAATAGCTTATAATAACGGATCCATCATCAATCATCATTCATCATCATCCATCATCATCAAATCTAAATAATATTAACTTATAAAAAAAATAATAAAAATTATATTCTATTATTATTATAAATAATAAAATATATAATAATATTATAACAATAAAATATTAATATTTAATTATAATATTATAAAATATTATTATTATATATAATATACAAATATAATTACCATATTATCATAATAATATAATAATATAATAAATATTGTTATAAATATTGTAGGAGTAGGTTTATGAACCCAAGGAAATAATATTAAACCCATGGGACTAATATTATAAACCCGACATTGTTAAACCCAAATATAAACACTATAAACACTAAAATAAACATGGTTTATTTTGATGGTGAGACAACCATTGTCACAATGCAACATTCAAACATAGATGAACATGATTGATATTTTAAATGCAAAGCAATAATAAAACGAAGAGATTGATACTAAAACCCCAAGGGATTATGAACCGAAGGGTATAATATTAAACCTATGGGAGTAATATTATAAACCCAAGAAACTAATAAACTCAATGGTTTAATATTATAAACCCATAGAATTAGTGAACCCAAGATTAAATATTAAAAACCCAAGGGATCAAGAAGTGCAAGGGATTGATATTACAAATACAAGAGATTAATAAACATGACCATGATTGGCATTATAAACCCAAGTTAATAATAGACCCAGGGGATTGATATTATAAACCTAAAGGAATAATAAAACTAAAGGATCAATTCTAAAACTCCAACGGTTTATGAACCCAAGGAAATAATATTAAACCCATGGGACTAATATTATAAACCCAACATTGTCAACCCAAATATAAACACTACAAACACTAAAATAAACATGGTTTATTTTGATGTTAAGACAATTGTTGTCACAATGCGACATTCAAATATGGTTGACCATGGTTTGCTATGATTGACAATGGTTGACCATGATATTCTAAACACAAAGCAATAATAAAACAAAGAGATTAATACTAAAACTCCAAGAGATTATGAACCAAAAGGAATAATATTAAACCCATGGGATAATATTATAAACCCAAGGAACTAATAAACCTAATGGTTTAATATTATAAACCCAAGGAATTAGTGAACCCAATGGATAAATATTAAAAACCTAAGGGATCAAGAAGCAAAAGGGATTGATATTACAGATACAAGAGACTAATAAAGATGACCATGATTGATATTATAAACCAAAGTTAATAATAAATCCAAAGGATTAATACTAAAACCTCAAGGGATTATGAACCCAAGGAAATAATATTAAACCCAAGGGACTAATATTATAAACCCAACGTTAGTAAACCCTAACATAAATATTAGTAATACTAAAATAAACATGGTTTATTTTCATGGTGAGACAATCCTTATGAGAATGTGACAAGGATTAATAAAGATGTAAACCCAAATGAATAATAAACCCAAGAGATTAAGAGTAAAACCCGAGGGATTATGGAACCAAGGGAATAATATTAAACCCAAGGGACTAATATTATAAACCCAACATTCGTAAACCAAAATATAAATATTACAAAGACTAAAATAAAGATGATTTATTTTCATGGTGAGATAATCCTTGTCACAATGTGGCATTCAACCAAGGTTGACCATGGTTGACCATGATTGATATTATAAACCTAAGGGAATAATAAACCCAACAGATTGATATTAAAACCCAAATGAATAATAAACCCAAGGGAGTAATACTAAAACCCCAAGGGACTATGAACCCGAGGGAATAATATTAAACCCAAGGCACCAATATTACAAACCCAACATTGGTAAACCCTTTTATAAATATTACAAAGACTAAAATAAACATGGTTTATTTTCATGGTGAGAAAATCATTGTCACCATGGGACATTCAACCATGGTTGACCATGGTTGTCTATGATTGATAATGGTTGACCATGATCGATATTATAAAACTGAGGGAATAATAAACCCAATGGATTGATATTATAAACCTAAAGGAATAATGAAACTAAGGGATCAATACTAAATCCCCAAGGGATTATGAATCCAAGGAAATAATATTAAACCCATGGGACTAATATTATAAGCCCAACATTGTTAAACCCAAATATAAACACTAAAATAAACCCAAATATAAACACTACAAATGCTATAAACATTCAAACATTCTTGACCATGGTTTGTTGTGATTGACAATGGTTGACCATGATTGATATTCTAAATGCAAAGCAATAATAAAATGAAGGGATTAATATTGAAACCCCAAGGGATTATGAACCGAAGGGAATAATATTAAACGCATGGTACTAATATTATTAATCCAGCATTGGTAAACCCAAATATAAGTACTACAAACGCTAAAATAAACATAGTTTATTTTGATGGTGACGTGATCCTTGTTACAATCCAACATTCAAACATGGTTGGCCATGTTTTGCTATGATTGATATTATAAACCTAAGGGAATAAGAAAACCGAAGGAATGATATTTTAAACCGAAATGAATAATAAACCCAAGGGAATAATATAAACCCAACATTCATAAACCCAAATATAAATACTACAAACACTAAAATAAACATGGCTTATTTCGATGGTGAAACAATTCTTGTCGCAATGCGACATTCAACCACGGTTGACCATGTTTGGCTATGATTTTCAATGGTTTACCATGATTTATATTATAAACCTAAGGGAATAATAAACCCAAGGGATTAATATTATAAACCCAAATGAATAATAAACCCAAGCGATTAATACTAAAACCTGAGTGATTATGGACCCAAGCAAATAATATTAAACCCAAGGGACTAATATTATAAACCCAACATTCGTAAACCCAAATATAAATTTTACAATGACTAAAATAAACATGATCTATTTTCATGGTGAGACAATCCTTGTCACAATGTGACATTCAACCATGGTTGACCATGTTTGATATTATAAACCTAAGGTAATAATAATAAACCCAAGGGATTGATATTAAAACCCAAATGAATAATAAACCCAAGGGAGTAATACTAAAACCCCAAGGGGCTATTAACACAAGGGAACAATATTAAACCCAAGGGACTAATATTATACACCCAACATTCGTAAACCCAAATGCAAATATTACAAAGACCAAAATAGACATGATTTATTTTTATGGTGAGACAATATTTGTCAAAATGGGACATTCAACCATTGGACTAATATGGTAAACCCAAATATAAATATTACAAACACTAAAATAAACATGGCTTATTTTCATGGTGAAACAATCTTTGTCAACATGCAACATTCAACCATCGGACTAATATTAGAAACCCAACATTGGTAAACCCAAATATAAATACTACTAACACTAAATTAAACATGATTTATTTTGATTGGAAGAAAATTCTTGTCACAATGCGCTCAACCATGGTTGACCATGATTTATAATATAAACCTAAGGGAATAATAAACCCAAGGGATTGATATTATAAACCTAAATGAATAATAAACCCAAGGGATTAATTCTAAAACCCCAAGTGATTGTGAAGCCAAGGGAATAATATTAAACCCAAGGGACTAATATTATCAACCCAACATTCATAAACCCAAATATAAATATTACAAAGACTAAAATAAACATGATTTATTTTCATGGTGAGACATGGATTAATACTAAAACGTAAAAAAACCAAAGGATTAATATTGTAAACCCAAGATATATAATCCCTAAGATAAATAGCGTAAACCGTAAAACAAGCATGGGTGATCATGTTGACCATGATTGATATTCATATTGAGACAATATTTTTCAGAATGTGGCATTGGACCATGGTTGACCACGATTTTCATATAAAGAGAATCCTTGTCACAACATGACGTTGGAGCATGGTTCACCATGGTTGATTTTCATATTGACAATCTGTGTCAGAGTGCAATGTTGGACCATGGTTAACCATAGTTGCCCATGGATGACCATGGTTGTGACAATATGACGTTGTACTATGAGACAATCCTTGTCATACTATAACATGACTATTGATGATCTTTTACCATGATTTACCATGTTTGATTTTGATATTGACAAAATCTTTATCACAATGTCACATTAGAGCATGGTTGATAAAGGTTGACGATGGTTGATGATGTCTGATTTCAATATTGAGATAATTTTTGTCATAATGTGACATTTAAACATGGTTGATCATGCTCGATTTTCATATGTACCATGTTTTACCATGATTGATTTTCATTTTGAGACAATCTTTGTCACAATGCGACATTTGACCATGGTTGAACATGATTGGCTATGATTGAATATGGTTGGCAAAGATTGATTTATTACAAACACTAAAATAATCATGGTTTATTTTCATGATGAGACAATCTTTGTCAAAATGTGATATTCAACCATTGGGCTAATATTATAAACCCAACATTGGTAAACCCAAATATAAATACTACAAACACTAAATTAAACATGATTTATTTTTATGGTGAGACAATCCTTATCACAATGCTACATTCAACCATGGTTGACCATGATTGATAATATAAACCTAAGGGAATAATAAACTCAAGGGATTGATATTAAACCCAAATGAATAATAAACCTAAGGGATCAATACTAAAACCCCAAGGGATTGTGAACCCAAGGGAATAATATTAAACCCAAGGGACTAATATTATAAACCCAACATTTGTAAACCCAAATATAAATATTCCAAGGACTAAAATAAACATGATTTATTTTCATGGTGAGACATGGATTAATACTAAAAGCATAAAAAAACCGAAGGATTAATATTGTAAACCCAATATATATAATCCCTAAGATAAATATCATAAACCCTAAAACAAGCATGGTTGATCATGTTGACCATGATTGATGTTCATATTGAGACAATATTTTTCTGAATGTGGCATTGGACAATGGTTCACCACGATTTTCATATAAAGAGAATCCTTGTCACAACGTGACATTGGAGCATGGTTGACCATGGTTGAATTTCATATTGACAATCTATGTCAGAGTGCGATGTTGGACCATGGTTGTGACAATGTGACGTTGTACTATAAGACAATCTTTGTCATATTGTAAGCATGACTATTGATGATATTACACCATGATTTACCATGGTTGATTTTGATATTGAGGAAATATTTATCACATTGCGACATTAGAGAATGGTTGATAATGGTTGACGATAGTTGACGACGGCTAGTTTTGATATTGAGACAACTTTTGTCACAATGTGATATTTAATCATGGTTGATCATGCATGATTTTCATATTTACCATGTTTTACCATGATTGATTTTCATTTTGAGACAATATTTGTCACAATGTGACATTTGACCATGGTTGAACATGATTGGCTATGATTGAATATGGTTCACAATGATTGATTTTCATATTGAGACAATTTTTGTATAATGTGACATTGGACCATGATTCACCATCAATGACAATGCTTGGCGATGGTTGATTTTCATATCGAGACAACATTTGTCACAATGTTCCATTGGTCCATGGTTGACCACAATTGACCATGATTAAACCCAATGGATTTATATTAAATCCTAGGATTAATATTATAAATCATATGAATAATACTATACCCTAGGAATATGGACTCTTAGATTAATAAACCCAAGGGATTAATATTATAAACCCTAGTGACTAATAAACAAAAGGTGTTACTACTAAAAACTAAGAGGATTATAGACCCAAGCAAATAATATCAAATCTAAGGGCATAATATTATATAACCTAGGTATATAAACCCTAAGATAAATATTATAAACCACAAAATAAACATGGTTGACCATTCTTGACTATGGTTGATTCTCATATTGACACAATCTTTGTCACAATGCAATGTTCGACCATGGTTATCAGTGATTTATTTTCTTATTGAGACAATCTTTGTAAGAATGCAACATTAAACTATGGTTGACCATGGATGGCCATTGTTGTTGGACCAAGAGACAATCTTCGTTACAATGTGACCATGATTATTGATCATGGTTTACCATGAAGGATCAGAGTTGATTTTTATATTGATAAAATATTTTTCATAATGAGACGTTGGACCATGGTTGACGATGGTCGACAATGGTTGACTATGGTTTATTTTCAAATTGTGACAATCTTTGTCACAATGTGACAGTGGACCATAGTTGACTATGATGGATCATATGTGACATTAGAGCATGGCTGATAATGGTTGATGATGGTTGATGATGGTTGATTTCGATATTAAGACAATTTTTGTCACAATGTGACATTTAACCATGGTTGACCATGCATGATTTTCATATTTACCATGTTTTACCATGATTGATTTTCATTTTGAGACAATCTTTGTCACAATGTGACATTTGACCATGGTTGAACATGATTGGATATGATTGAATATGGTTAGCAATAATTGATTTTCATATTGAGACAATAATTGTTATAATGTGGCATTGGACCATGTTTCACCATGAATGACAATGTTTGGTGGTGGTTGATTTCCATATTGAGACAACCTTTGTCACAATGTGCCATTGGGCCATGGTTGACCACAATTGACCATGACTACAAACCCAATGGATTTATATTAAATCCTAGGATTAATATTACAAACCATATGAATAATATTATAACCTAGGAATATGGACCCTTAGATTAATAAACCCAAGGGATTAATATTATAAACCCTGGTGACTAATAAACAAAAAGAATTAATACTAAAAACTGAGAGGATTATAGAGCCAAGGGAATAATATCAAATCTAAGGGCATAATATTATATACCCCAGGTATATAAACCCTAAGATAAATATTATAAACCACAAAATAAACATGGTCGGTCATTGTTGACTATGGTTGATTTTCATATTAACACAATGTTTGTCGCAATGCGACGTTCAACCATGGTTATCCATGATTTATTTTCATATTGAGATAATCTTTGTCACAATGCAACGTTAGACTATGGTTAACCATGGTTGATTTTCATATTGAGACAATATTTGTCATAATTGATGTTGGACCATGGTTGACCATGGATGGCCATTGCTGTTGGACCAAGAGACAATCTTCGTTACAATGTGACCATGATTTTTGACCCTGGTGTACCATGATGGATCAATGTTCATTTTCATATTGATAAAATATTTTTCATAATGAGACGTTGGACCATGGTTGACCATGATTGACCATGGTTGACCATGGTCGATAATGGTTGACCATGGTGGACAATGGTTGACCATGGTTTATTTTCATATTGTGACAATGTTTGTCACAATGTGACGTTGGACCATAGTTGATCATGATTGATTTTCATATTGAGACAACCTTTTTCACAATGTGATGTTTGAAAGAATATTATAAACCCTAAAATAAACATGGTTGGCCATCATAGACAATGGTTGATTTTCATATTGACATAAATATTAATAATACTAAAAGTAATATTAATATTCACATTCATATTAAGTAATATTGTTATTAAAATTAATATTAATAAATAATATTAAAATTTTATACATATTTAATGTTATTGATGCTAATGATATT
>APFE031110239.1:224486-276097 GCA_000404065.3 Pinus taeda | reverse complement strand
AAATAAAATTATGTTATTATAGATATTGAAATATTTTTTTATGGATAACTTTTTTTTCTTATTAATCCTCTATAATCAAGTTTAATAAACTATTATAAATATTAGTATTATTACAAACCTTTACATTTTTTTAAAATTTTTATTAATTATAGTGACATGACATTCTTGTTGTGAATATAAAAAACAATAAAACATTTAACAATCCAGTCATTAAATTATTCAGGACATGTCAAAAATAAGTCTAAAAACATATAAATTCTTCATTGTAATTTATATATAAAACCATGGAATTCTTGTGAGACACAAAAAAATACAATTTAGAGAAAAAAAACTCTTATAAATCAATATTAACCCCAAAAATATCAAATCTTTTAAAATACAAACAATATATAAATAATTTGCATCTCAAAAAAAATCTATCCATCTAAAAAAAGGCTAAATGCATGATATGATTATGAAATCAGACACTTTCCAACTTTGCTTATTAGACAGTGATGCATACACTCCCATATAAACAGTTAACAGTTTCTTGTGACAGACATGCGAGCAGTAAGCACATAATAATCTTACAGGATATTATCATGCGTAATTATCGTAAAGCTTTTACATAGTATTAGCAATATGCATTCTTTCCTCACTGCTTCTGATGTAGTGCAACCAGTTCAATCCACCAAATTATTAATTTTGATATTCACAATACGATACTTACACCATACCATGTATAATTTTCTTCAATGGTCTTGCATAGCAATGGGGCACTATTTGAGAGTGAACTCAAACATCAGGAGCACATTCTAGAGGTGTGATAGTGTACCTGGACCTGTCGATGCAATAATTATGTATCATGTGATTCCTTCTCACCCACTCATATCTCTCTGTTTCTGAAGGATTGAGCTATCTATAAGCCATACCTTCCAACCAGTTCTTAGGGCTCGAAGCACACAATTTATTACTAGGCACTTGATGAGCCTCATAAATGGGTGGTTATATAGGGCCGTTTTGCCTCCTAATATAGTGAAATCAACCATTCTCTTAGCTTATTGTATGATTTTCTTATTATATTTATGCTTATAGGGTGAGTTGAGTCAGTTATTATGCCATGTGGTCTAACATGTATTTAATGCAGATTATTGATGGATTTCAAGGTCAAAATCAAGGATTTAATGGCCAAACTGTAGCAATAACTCGAAGTAGACAGAGGAGAGGACTTATAGGCGGGAATCCACTTCATTTATTGCTCCTCCCTTCGAATTCCCCTTCATTTAGCTCAGAGTACAAGCATCTGAATCATGCAGTAGAATGCGGCCAAGCAAGTGGACGATGACTGATAGTTATCTCGAGTTTTGGGAGCCAAGCCTCCCCTATTTTAAGGAAGTTGTTGGTAGCTTTAGATGCATAAGTAGAGAGGCCTAAGGCCTCACTAGGGTTGGATTTTTTTTCTTATGTAAACTTGCTCAAATTTCGAGCTTACTATTTTGTGATAGTTTCATGTAATCTTGCTATTTTTTTATAATAAAGATGGAATCCTTTTTGAGCTAGCACTGCGTTACCTCAAAGGGCTGAAATTTTTGGGTTAGGGACCAATCCAAGTAGCCAAGCTTCTCTTTACTTGTATTTGTATTCTTTACTTTAGTTTGTAGATTAGTTTATTGTTTGATGTATTTCTCTTATGGTTAAGAATAGGTTTCTTTTAATGATTTAGTAGTTTGCTTCCATTTGTGCTTTCTGTAGCAGGTTAAAAAATGATTAGAGAAGATTCAAAAGGCCAACAACAATTCCTTAGCCTCTATTCCTCCATCCCAGACCATGATTTGAGGCAAAGACTCTCTTGCTACCCCAAAAAAACAGATTTTCCTCATTCCTAGGACTTCTAATGTTTGCAACTCTTTAGTAGGTTGATAGTATAGTTTTGATTTGCTTTAGATCTTATTTATCATGTTCACTTCCTGATTTACAATATTCCTTTTTAGTGCTTTCCTTTATTGCAGCACTTCCCAGCATTTCCTTCAATACATCATAGTTTAGGCCATTTTAATGCAAAACTCTGTTTTTCCTAGGATACACTCATTTCATTGGTTGCTTCATTTTCTTGGTTGACTCTTAGTTTCTATGCAACAGATATCTTCTAGGAGCAGGCCAGCTTACCAGCAGCCACACCTTCCATATGATCGATGTCCTATAGGTCTCCCAAACGTCGCCTCAATTCTACCATAGTTTCCTGCATTTTTCATAAAACTTCTTCCTCTCTCTCTGAGAAAAACCAATCATATTTCTCTCTCCTGGTGAGTCATGGTGGACCTTAGGCACCCTAAAACCTCCTTCCATCCTTCATCCACCTTTTCCACCCTCTCACACCCTCAAGGCAATGAAAACTTCTCTCGACCTCCTCTTGTAGGCATCTCGTAGTTTCCCTGTTTTCTTCGTGTAGTTTTCCTCTGTCCTCCTGTAGTTTTTCTTGTAGGCTTTTTTCTCAAGGCTGGGTGTGGGAAAATCCTCTAGAAGGCCACCTAAGACCTCCTAGGACCCATCCACACCATCCTACATCCTCCCAAGCTCCAAAACTTTCCTTTAACGTGACCTATTCGCTGCCACACTCACACACAATCAATTAGATGTATATTGAATTCACATCAAAACACATAAAAATCCAAAAATATGTTTTCTGCTTATTTACTTCCCAAAATATCATGGTTATATGTTGTTTACTTCCTTGAGAAGGTAATGGCATTTCTTTCATGGTTTTCATAGTGTTTTTGGAAAGAGTAGAATTAGCTTGTTAATTAGGGTTTACTATGTTTTTCTTTATATTCCAGTGTCTCTCCTTTCTTCAGTTAGAATAGCATCTGTAGAATAGTCTTTCTTTCCTTATATCACACATAGAGCTTCTTCTGAAATCTATAGAAGTTGGCTTGATATCCTAGTGATCCTGCGCTAGTTGACCAAGTGACAATCTGAAGTGAGAACTAGTACTTGTGCATATAGCACCAACGCTTCCAAGTTTGTTACAAACTATCAGGTTGATAAAGGTAAAGTTGGCAACCCAAGAGTTGTAGCATTCCTGCTGCAATAATGGCACTAACCACTTTTTTGGTGCCATTGTCGGGGAAGCGCCAGAGTATTCTATGATTACTGCTTTCTTATATTTCCTATTGCAACATTCTGCTAATAGTTTATTTCAACGAAAGTAGACTAGTCATTTCTTTTCTTTCAGTTCTGCATTTTCTTGCTTTCCTTTTCAATTCTGCAAATTTCTATTTAACAAGTTCATTTCAGCTAGTTGCAATTTGTTTTAGTCAATCACAATTTCAGTTTCTGCAGGTACTTTTAGTGTGTGGAAAAAGAAAAAAAAAACGAACCAAAAAGGTTTCCTTTCATGCCTCGTAGGAATAAAGATAACTTAGGAAAATATTTGCCTAACAGCCCCACTACTTCACACGGCCAACCTTCTCTCTTCTTCGGTGGCTGCAATCAAGAAGAACCCTAAGGTGAACAACCAAACATATTTGAAGAACCTATATGGGAAGAAGAAGAAGAAAACATTCTTGCTAACCCAATGGCTAAAAACAGAAATGCTAGGGGGAATGGAGAGAGAATAGAGGGTGCCTTCTCCATTCAAGAGAGTAATGGGGACACCAAAATGAATAATATAAGCCCTTCGGCCCTACCTCACTTCCATGGTTTGACTACAGAATATCCTGACACCTTCTTGTTTGAGTTTGTTGTTATCTGTCGAACTTATGACCGTGAAGAAGACGAGCAAAAGTTGAAATCGTTCCCTTCTACTCTCAAGGACACAACATTGTGCTAGTTCATGGGATTACTTAACAATAGAATCACAACTTGGGCTCAGATGCAACAGGCATTTAACAATAAGTATCGAGACTATTGTTGGTCAAAAGATACTAAAGAAGAAATCTTCCGAATGACCATGGGAAGTGATGAGTCCCTGGAAGACTATGAAGAGACGTTCCAGCTCAATTACAAAAGGGCCAGGTGTACAGTTGGCCGTAAGTCTCTGAAGCTAGTCTTGCTCAAGGGAATTTGGGAAGACCTTTTAAACACCCTATAGCTACTAGATGGGGGAGACATCTACCAACTATCCTTTGAGGACATAAATACTATTTTTAGAAACCATTCAAGAGCAGCGAGAAAGAAATTTAGGTGGAGTAAACCCATAGCCAGTACCCCTTCTTCTAATTCATCCATTAAAGATGAAATTGGAAACATGCTCAAAGACTTCAAGATTGAGATGCTCTATACTCTTGCCATGCAAATGGATACCTTACATATCAAAAGAAAACAAGAGGAAGCAAAGCGGGCTTTGGCCATTTTTTGCCCTAGATGCATGAGGAGGCATCCTAGGAATGAATGCCCATTAAACTCTATAGAGGTTTGTTCAGTTTGTGAAGAAGATCATTCTACAGATAAGTGACCTTCCTTGCCTGGACTTAAAGCTATATACCAAGGGCCCGAGGGAGTCACTAAACATCTCTATTACATAAAACAAAGGAGGTTGCATGGACCTATGCCATACCAACAGGGGTTGCAAGGGACATCTCAGGCATACTACAAAGCCAACCAAGTCACCTCCATACCTTCTTAGGGCCCTCCTACTCATCCTTCCTTGTCCATGCCTCCTCCTTGGTCCTTCACATCTTGATATCATGCACAACTAGCCAACCATTCATTTCAATCCTATGCTCAACCGCAACCTCAGTGGAATGCCTATCATCAGGGGTGGAGACTGCAATACAACACTCTTCCCGCTCTTCTACCTCCACCACCTGCTCAACCACAATTGTTACCTTCTGCTCCACCAAGGCAACTCTAAATGCCTACCCAATGAAATCCAAACTTGAAAAATAGACACGCTCAGCAAGTGTATAGTGGGGAACCATCATGCACAACTTATGTTGTGGAGATTCAAGAAATTAACTTGTGATCCGAGAAAGTTCTCCCACATAGCGAGCCTCCGTCTAGGGAGGTTGAGGAAGATAAAGAGGAAAGCGAACCTAAAGCAAACCCACCCTTTCCTGAGAGACTATCCATGACAACCCAGCCTACCCAAGAAGAGATCGAACTATTCGGAGAGTTAAAATAGTTATGTGTGAAGATACCACTTCTCCAAGCCATAAAAGATGTGCCTATCTACAATAGGTTGATCAAAGAGAAGTGCTTTAAGCATCCAAGAAGGAACAAAAGAGATGCCACAACCATCAATGTCATAGGACAACTGTCCGATCTAATGTTGGGGTAGATAATCTGTCCAAAATATCTGTACCCTGGAAGCCCAGTAGTTTATGTTCACAACAATGTCACAATGGTCCCACATACCTTGATTGATCTTAGAGCTACCATTAATGTGATGACAAAGGACACAGTGCTCAATCTTAACCTCTAGGGCTCCTTTAGGAAGACCATGATAGTGTTGCAGCTAGTAGACCGCTCCATAGTGACCCTTGAGGGGATTGTGGAAGATGTGATGGTCTCCATTGATTCTTGAGAGTACCCTATGGATTTATTAGTTCTCTTGACAAAGGCAAAGCTCCCTTGGTATTGTCTCATTTTTGGAAGACCCTGGTTGGCTACAACTAATGCCTACATCAGTTGCTGAGCTCGGAACATGACAATAAAGAACGGGCACATGTCCAAGCAGTTAATCCTATATCCTCCTACTCAACCCTTGCTAGAACATGATATACCTATTTGGTTGGAGGAGGAGGATGAGGATGAAGTTTATTCTACACCACTTTGTGCATTAGAAATCACCATGGTGGGAAACCACAAGATGAGGATGATATGATTGAAAAATTGATTCAGAATCCACCTCCTAGTGTATCAAAATTAGAAGACATAGTAAGAGAAACCCAAAACAACCCCTCAACCAATATTTGTGTGGCCAACCCAACTTCTCTCTGTGTTAAAAATATAGAGTTCAACCTAGATATAACATTGAAAATCAATCCATCCCTATCTATTTCCCAGGAGAAGGAGCTATGCAGCATACTAAGAAAACATTTATATGCCTTTTCCTGGAGTTATAAGGAGATGAAGGGAGTGCACCCTTTAGTATGTACTCATCATATATACATCAAGGAAGATTGCAAGCAAGTTAGACAGCCTCAAAGGAGGAGGAACCCAGCACTTAAAGACATTGTTAAGGAAGAACTGCATAAATTACTTGATGTAGGATTCATGTATCCCATCTCTAATAGTGAACGGGTCTCTCCTTTGGTGTTAGTGCCAAAGAAAAATGGTAAGTGGAGAATCTATGTCAACTATCAGGAATCAAGGAAAGCCTATAAAAGGACCATTTTCCTTTACCTTTCATAGATCAAGTGTTAGACGGTCTGGCAAAGAAAAAGTTTTTCTCCTTTCTAGATCGGTTTAGCAGGTAAAATCAGATTCAAATTAGCCCGGAAGACCAAGATAATACCACTTTCACTTATCCTTGGGGTACCTTTGCATACCGAGTCCTTCCTTTTGGTTTGTGCAATGCTCCAGCCACATTCCAAAGACAAGTATTGAGTATATTTTCTGAACTGGTTCATAATTCAGTAGAAATATACATGGATGATTTTACTCCTTATGGCTCTGACTTTCAGGAAGCTTTATCTAACCTAGAAGATTTCTAGATAAGTGTACTGAGATGAACCTAACCTCAGTCCAGAAAAATGTGACTTTTTTATGACTGAAGGGACCGTGCTAGGTCATGCAATATCTCAACAAGGACTGCAGGTTGACCTCAACAAAATTGCCATCATCCAAAGGGTCCCACCTCCTCAAAAGGAGAGAGATGTCAGAAGCTTCCTAGGCTTAACCGGATATTAGAGGAGATTCATTAAAGAATTCAACAAGATAGCCTCTCCTTTGTTTGGCCTCCTAGGCAAAGATTTTGATTTCATATGGTTGGAAAATTGTTAAGAAGCCCTAGATACCTTGCAGAGTAAGCTAATGACTGCCCCAATTCTCAGAGGCCCAAACTAGGCCCTACCCTTTCACATTCACACAGATGCCTTGAACAAAGCAATAGGAGTATCCTTAGGACAAATTGATGAAAGGTTACCTTATGCCATATACTTTATAAGAAAAAACTTGTCAAAGTCAGATTTAAACTATACAGTGACCAAGAAGGAACTCTTAGCTTTCGTGCATTCCTTAAACAAATTTAGACATTATATCACAGGCTATCAAACCTTTTTCCACATTGATCATGCTGCAATTAGATCGTTAATGAACAAACCAGATGTAAATACTTGCATTATTAGATGGTTTCTTTTACTGCAACAATTTGATCTAACCATTATTAATAAGCCTGGTAAAGAGAATGTTGTTGCTAAGTTTTTGTCTAGAGTAAATTTTCCTACAGGTGAATAAGGAATAGTGGATGACCAAATGCTAGATGAACACCTATTTTCTATATTAGTACTCTCTCCATGGTTTGCTGATATAGCAAACTACTTGGTTTTAGCACAGTTCCCACCACACCTATCCTCAAAAGAGAAGAGCAAGAAAGTAAGGAAAGTGCCCCTTTCAACTAGATCGAAGGCAATCTCTTCAAGCTTGGCCTAGATCAGATCTTGAGAAGATGTGTCAGGGAGGAGGAAGTCTTTGACATCCTCCTGACCTATCATGATGGACCTTGTGGAGGTCATTTTGTAGCAAAAACAACCACCTTCAAGATATTACAAGTAGGTTACTACTGGCCCACTCTTCATCAGGATGTGAGGAGATACATGAGCCAGTGTGATCGGTGCCAGAGGATGGGAAACCCACTCTAAAGGATGAAATGCCCATGCAACTTCAAGTGACCTTTGAGCCATTTGAGAAGTGGGGCATGGACTTTGTGGGGCCTATCGGCCCTCCTTCAAAACAAAATCAGTACATTATTGTGTGCATCGACTACCTAACAAAGTGGCAAGAGACAAAAGCAATCAAAGTAGTGACAGAAGGAAAAGTAGCTGAGTTTTTGAGGGATAACACATTCTACAAGTTCGGGTATCCAAGAGAGTTGGTCACAGACCAAGGTAATTAGTTCACTTCCAACCTGATTGAAGACCTACTCACACATCATAAGATCAAGCAAAGGAATTCTACCCCTTACCATCGACAAGCCAATGGGCAAGTGGAGATCACTAACAGAGCATTGAAAGGGATCCTAACCAAGGTAGTGAGCCGCAGTAGAAAAGACTGGGTGGACATATTAGTTGGGGCCACTTGGGCCCACAAACACCACATGGAAGACCACCACCGGTCACACCCTATGAAATGGTCTATGGGAAGAAATATTTCCAGTTAATAGAGTTTAAATTCAATACCCTAATGATGGCAGCTCAGCTAGACCTAGACCTTAGCCATGCATAGAAAGAGAGATTACTTTAGCTCAATGGATTGGATGAATACAAATTGCAAGCCCTTCTCCATACAAAGGTAGTTCAACTTCAGAGAAAGATATGGCATGACAGAAGTCTCAAGGAGAAGCAATTCCAAGAGGAAGATTGGGCACTACTCTATGATTCAAGATACAAGGATTTCAAAGGCAAGCTGAGGACAAGATGGTTGGGACCCTACAATGTGAAGAAATGCAATGACAATGGTTCAGTTCTGATCAAAACCATTGATGATGAAGCCATCCCCGTGCTTGTCAATGGATATTGGTTGAAATTCTACAAGAAACCCCTCTCCAAACGGGAGTTCATTGAAAATTTGAATAAAATAGTTATGGTAGTGGAGCATTTTTTAGCTTCCACTTCACCCACTCGCTGAAGAAAAAAGAGAAAGAAATAAGGACTCAAGTGAAAACCTCCATGAGGTGCTTGAGTCCCATCATTGGTTTGGAAACCTCTTGTGAGGCGGCCCAGTGATGTCAAAATAGAAAAAGGAAAATAATAAGATATTTGGGTGAAAACCTCCCTTGGAGGTGCACAGGGTAGGAAATTAAGGTGAAAATATCTCTGAGGCGTCCTAGTTGTTTTCAAAAAAAAAATGAGAGAAAAAAAGAGAAGGAAAAATGAATTTTTATTGCATTGCAGGTTTGCAGGAGGACTACAGGGAGTAGAAGAAGGTGCCAAGGGAACTCTGACATTCACACTAGCATCCATCTCATCTTCTCCACACCTTCCTTCATCATTTTTGGCATCCCCTTTGCCTCAATGTACCTTTTTCTTTCAAAACTGTGTTTTCTACAAGAGGCTATGTGTTTTCTACAGGAGGCTCCTATAGGAATTACAGAGAGCCAAAAATATCTACATGAGGTAGTTTGAGGAACAAGGAAAGCTTCATGAGGAATGTATAATCCCTCTCACCATCTCCAAACATCCTTTCCAACATTTCCAAGCCTGCATCACACTCCAAGCATCATTATTATGTTTCCTCCTTTCCAAGAAAAACACAGAAAAACAATTTTTCTGTTTGGAAAGAAAAACAAAAAAAAAGAGAGAAGGCACCATCAACTTCACCTGAAGCTTACCTACTATCCTTCCATATTTATCTACACCTCTAGCATCATTCTCAAAGTTCCAAGCATAGGGAAATGCTAAAGGTTCCAGGGGAGAAGCAGCTACAGGATTTCCTGTAGGAATTCTTGTAGCACCTGATCCCATAGAAGTCCAGCACTAGCAACAAGGGACAACACATCTGAAGGTTGAAAAGGCACATGCAGTTCAGCTCCAACAAAAGAGGAACCTACAAACACACACAACAACACATCAGCAAGCAGAGATAGCCTGCATGAAGGAAAATGAAGGCATGCAGTAGAGAAAGCCACAACACCTCACAGTCGATGACAACAAATACACTTGGATCACAGGTAAGTAACTAAGTCACTCCTCTATCTGCATTTCTATAATTAGAAATCATACGAAGGTAATGATATGGTTGAAACCAAAAGAGGGAAAGGTGGCCAGTTAACTTGGCCACCTTCATTTAGTTGACTCCACTTAATCAAGATGTCACCCACATGTGTGCACAGTCAACTCAAGCAAAAGATGCCAAGGACAAGTAGTGGAAGGAAGAGTTAACTCTCATACAATAATGAGGGATGATTACGAGGAGGGGGCATGATGACCAAGAAGGTGGGGACCAATGGTCCTAATTTAGGCACCATATGCCTTTCCATCTCAGCACTCATAACCGAAAATATCAATAAAGGGTAATGAGCACTCCTCCCTGAGCATTCTCACCCCCTTTTCTTCATCTTCTCCTCGTAACTCAGTCACACAGTAGTCTTCACGTGCCCCCACATCCTCATAACCACCATCCTCCATTAATTTCCTCCATATTTTCTCTCTCAGCATTTTCTACAGGAGAACCTATAGGAAATCTACAGGAGGGATAACGCGCTTCTATAGGAGGGGCAACGAGTCATTTTGAAGGGAGGAAACGTGATTTTGAGCTCAAATCTTAGGCTTAAGAGGTAGGGTTCATGAATAACCTTTGTTGAAAATCAAAATGTGAAAGACTTGGTCTTAAATTGAAGGTGAAATGAGTCTTTAAGAGGGTAGAAGTAAATTAAAAGAAAAATGTTTAAAAAAAAAAAACAGTCACCTCTGTTTTTCAATTTCACTCAAAATTATTGTCTCCACCTCCATATATGGTTTCAGAGGAATTATAGGGAGTATGAAAGAGGGGTTTATGAGGAAAGAGCCCACTAATTCCACTGGGCTCAATGCACATCCTCAAGTGGTGGACATATTTACAAGGGCAAACTAAATGAATTTCTATGAGAAGTTTAGAGGTTTTGATGATGAAAATGCCCATTAATTTGCTCTCTCTTTGGTCCCTCACACAAGAACTCATGCTATTATAACCATTAGAGGCCTCTCCATTGAAATAACCCCTAAATTCATCAGTAGGATCACTACCCTTCCTCTTGGTCTGCCTTGGAGTAAAGATGAGAAACCAATTGGCCAGGCTGCCAAGAAGAAATTTTTCTAAGATAATGAAACCCCTATTGAAGAGAAAAATGGAATTAGGAGGACTAGTATACCATATCCCTGGGATGCGTTAGCTATCAAATGATCAAATACATTTCTTGTGAGGGGAGGTATAACATTGTTTATGGATATCATTTCAAAATCTTCCAAGAATTGAGATATGGCATGGATAATCCAGCACATCAAAAGCTCAGTATCCCTTAGTTTCTCCTTCAATCCCTCATTGACTCCAGCACCAAAGTACAAGAAGGAAATTCACAGGAGCTAGCCCACCATGGCCTAATCAAGATCCTAGTAGAAGAAGCCCTCCATACCCTTGCACTCCCTATAACATGGGAAGTTTTCATAAATATGACAGTTGAGGATGACATCAAGGCATTAACCTATGATGTGAGTCCTATTGTGAGTGAGGAGGGAGAACAACAATGAGGAGAGGATGAAGCTAGAAGTTTCATAGTAGAGCAAGAGAGGAAGGAGGAAAGAAATGAAACAGATGAGGGGAGAGTTAAAGAGAAAGAACAGGAGGAGGAAAAAGAGATAGGAGAGGGAGAAAATGAGGAAAAAAGGGTAGAGCAAAGAGAAGAATCCCTTGAAAATTTGGAAAGGGAAGCAGTAGCTACCCTCACTACCCTTAGTACACCAGACAAGCCAAAGCAGAAGAGGAAAAGAAAAACCTCCATGTATTTCAGGGCAAGGAAGGGCACAAGAATTAAAATAGGCAAACCTTCGCCCTCCTCAAAGATTCCCATTACCATCATAGATTCAGCATCTGCCAATGTGAAAGAATCTCCTTCCAAGACTCCTATAACCTATGAAAGGGGGACCCCAAGATCTTCTACATGGAAGGGAAAGGAAGTTCTAAGGGACCCCAAACCAGACCTATAGGAGGTTGAAACAGACTGACAAGAGACACTATCTGAACTACAGGAGACACGAAAGCTTGAGAAAAAGATAGGAGGACAACTAGAGGTGAAGGAGGAAGCACAAGAGCTACAAGAACCTGACCCCCAGCCTAATCTTCCCTCCTATTACAATCTACTTGAGGGAGGCAGAATAATCCCATAGAAATTTGCAATTCCACTATTTTTTGAATTAGAGAAAGACAGAGTGAGAACACATAGGTGGATGCAGATAGCCAAGTCCAAAGGGTTTGAGGATGTTGGCCATATGGAAAACAAAATCAAGGAAATGGGCAAAGAATTGAGTGCTCTCAGAGACAGAGAAGCCATCACAAGAAGCCACCTAGAATGAGAATGAAATACTAAGGAGGCAATTGCAAGAGAAAGAGACACATTTGGCATACATGGCCAACTTATCCATGGAAGCACTGCAATGCAGAACACCAACCATATCTTATGTCCTTTATCTGAAGGATCAATGGCTTCAATTCCCAATAAAAACTTTGGCACAAAGAGGCACAATTCATTTTCAAGATTACAGGCAGTTAATGGATTTGTATGACCAAAATACCTCTGAGGACAAAGCAAAGATGGCAAAGTTATATCTACACAACATGGTCCTCATTGACTTGAATGTATGGGACCCCAATGCCAAGCTAGGGGATCTGCAATTAATGGTCATGGCATCATGGATGCACCATGAAGAATTGAGGGCAGCAGAAACGAAAAGATTGATGATAAAAGACAGGTTGAACCATTAATGGTAAGAGTTGAGCCATAAAATCCTATGGCACTCATCAGCACACACAACCTTCTTACCAATGACCCTCATATTACCCCCAGATATCTAGCCAATCAAGCATAAGCCATTGCACACTTTGAATATATGCAAAGGCTACTTGGGGATGACTGTGTGCGTGCATGCATGAGAATATTGAACACCCTACCCCACAGTTTGCATATTAGGGAATATCATTCCCCCATGGGGATGGAGGAGGCATTAAAAAGAGTGCCAATGTACAAGAGCTCCATGCAAAAGCTGAAGATCAACTGGATTGGCCTCAAACTGAGTCCTTCACTCATATCAGGCATGTTAGGAGGCAACAGAGCAGAAGAAGAGGAGGAGCAGTGGATGGATATAGACAGAAAGACAGGATTTTATGGATAACACGAGTAGACCATATCAAAGGCATTGAGTGTTAGGGAAGCCACCAGGGCCATAAAAGATGAAGAGATTGACTAGGTTGCTCAGAGGATGAACAACACATTTAGTAGGGGGTGATGATGAGCCTCATTAATGGGTAATTATATAGGCTCATTTTACCTCCTAATCTAGTCAAATCAACCATTCCCTTAGCTTATTGTATGATTTTATGATTATATTTATGCTTATAGGGTTAGTTGAGCTACTTATTATGCCATGTGGTATAACATGTATTTAATGCAGATTATTGATGGATTTCGAGGTCAAAGTCAAGGATTTAATGGCAAAACTATAGCAATAACTCAAAGTAGAAAGACGAGAGGACTTAAAGGAGGGACTGCCCCTCATTTATTTCTCCTCACTTCGAATTACTCTTCATTCAACTTGGATTCCAAGCAGCCCAATCATGCACTAGAAGGCAGTTGAGCAAGTGGAGGATGATTGATAGTTATCTTGAGTTTTGGGAGCCAAGCCTCCCTGTTATAGACATTTTTTGGCACTTCAACCCCAATCATAAATGTCCATAAACTGAGGGCTCCTAAGTCCCTAAAAGTGTTGCTTCACTGCCTAAAGGAACAAGGTCAACTGATTACATCATCTCCCAAAAGTTCTCCACTAAAAACTGCTCAGAAATGGTCAAAACTGGACCATACTAAATACCCAATGTAGAGGGTGTGATGCATATCACCTTCCCAGTGTAAAGGGTGCAATGCATACTGAATGGCCCCTCTGTAGGGTGCAATGGTCAGGAATGGAAAAATGGCAGGGACAAATTGCGAGGTGGAAGATCATGGAATCTTCTAGAAGCTTCCCCTCTGACACTTGCCTCTCTATTTTCGACCAGGGATGAGTAAGAGATCATCATTCTCCAAGTGGAATCAAGAACCATCAGAGAGAGGACACTAATCAAGACCCTAGAAGATGACTCACCCCCCTACAATCATCTATATATGGATCCCTCATCACAGAGATCCAAAAGCTAGAATCTTGTATCTTGTAGAGAAGTGTTGTTGGTTTTTTGGTGTAACTTCATAGTGTTGGGTGATCTAAGCTATACTTGAGGTGAAGAAGGGCTTTCTTGCTGGAGGGTGATGTTGGGTCAAAACATATGGTTGTAATCCTCTTGCTACTTTTGATCTTAATAAAGCTATTCAAGTTTTCCTCCATATTCTTGTATGTTTCATTATATATGCATTTGTATGGTTAACACATATCTAGTCATGTGTTATTTATGAATATATATCTCTGTTCTTCGATAGTAGTATGTTGCTTTGATTCCACAGCTGCTGTTTGAAGCTGGGAAGACGAAGAAGAAGCGACAAAGCTCTATCAGGAAGGAGAGGAATCAAACAAGGGAACTAAGCACAAGACTAAGGTTGGTCCCCTTTGTTCCACTCTTATCTATTTTCATAAAGGAAAGTGAAAGTAGACTTTACTTGTTTGTTTCTAAGATAGCCACCAATCTTAGTGGAAATAGCAGCATCCGAGTGGACACTATTCCCCATAACAAAATGGAGACTCCACTGGGGAGTGACTAGATTGTTTGTTAGCCTATATTTGTTTCTTTTATAAACTTACAGATGGAGCCTGAAGCCAAGCCAGCTAGCCTTCAAACTTCATTTGTTATACAAATGCAAAGTAGATCAATGCTACTTTAGTCTATCTCCGGGTTTTGTTTATGAATTGAACAATTGATCTGCAAACATTCTAATTTCCCTAAGTGGTGGCTCTAGTAACCTCCTTAGATCAACCCCTGTGATTTACATATATTAAAAATCACTTACTCGGTCTAAATCCCTGAACTGAATTGCAAATTGTGAATAAGAACTCGTTTAAAGTCTTGCACTAGTACCATCACACCCTGCGTTCAAGGTAGTCTGTGTGCATCGCACTTCCCGAGTGCAGTAGGTGCGCTACATACTGGTTTCCCTGTGTAACAGGTGCGATGGTCAGGGAAGGTTAACTTTACCTTTAGACTTTGATTTTTTCCTCACTCTTTTCAGTCCTATTTAGGAGTTTTTCTGTTTGTGGTCAGTGTATTTCTATGAAAACCCCCTTCTCCTACATTATTCACCTCCATAGTGCAAAGAACTGTAAGTGTTTTTATGTATTGTGTGCCATTTTCAGTTCTCTTTTGCAAAGAATTAGCATAGTCGAACTGTCGTTTCTTGATCTGAAAGTGTGGTAGCTGTCATTTTCAGTCGTAGAAGGCAATCCCATTGTTCTTGATAGTCGATTATATAGTTAATATTTCATATAATTTGAATTAGTAGTTTTTAAAGTGTCGAAAAGCAATTTTCATTTCGAAATCACAAAGTGTCTCTCTTACCTTCACTTCATTTTGAAAAGAAATTTGTTGAGTATTGTCGCTTTGAAAATAATTCATATTTCCACATGGATTTCTTATCATCATTCATACATTAAGAAGGCTGAAAACAAATACATGCATGTGCATTTGCATTTAGACTGCTTGGTTTGATTTAGGACGGTGCATTTAGCATGTGCTCTGTGCTCTTTGTTGAAAGATTCTTAACTTTCTTTCCTTACTAGCTAGGATTTTCATTGCCAAAAGAAGATTAAACATTTGTTTATCATCTTAGACTGCATTTTAGGAATTGTATACACATCACGTGGTGAACTTGAAAGGAAAATTTTTAAGCATGATCAACTTAAAATAAATTTAATGAATCTAACAACACTTTGGAACCTAACGCACAACATCTAGAGGTCTAGGCTAGAGATGTATTCTGACGTCGTAAAACCTGGTAACCGTTGTTTTCATTGTTGGTTGGGTGATTCCTCCACTTTGAGACAGCAAGTGCCAGTACGGATTTGTGCTCCCACGTACTGTCGAGTATATATTGGGAGACCAAAATAGGCTGCATCCTTTATCCTTAGGAAGCCGTGTCTGCTGCCCTATCGATCGTAATGCACTGAACATGGCATTCAGGAAGATTGAATACCGTATCGTAAAAAGTATTCTGCAGTTTTGTGATTGGTTTGATAATCCCCTCTGCCTAGATCTCTAGAGTAGTCCATTTTTCTCCTTTTCAGACTCCTTAAAAGAAAATGTTCTCTGAGCACTTGCCACTTCAGGCTCACTAAAAATTGAAGGCGACTAGAGTCATATTTTGTTTTTTCTCGACTCTTTAAAATTGAAAAAACAAGTTGTGTCAAAGCATCTAAAATTTATTTTAATCGGAATAACATCACTAATTCCCTCGTTGGTATTTATGTTGAGAAAAATGGATTCTACCAACCAAGGATTTTCCCTTGGAGGAAATACTAGTCCCTTCTCCTCTTGGGGAGATGTTGGTGCACCCCATATGGCTGCATTGTCACTTCGAGGATTGACGATTAGTTTGCCTGTCTAGCTCTTCTCTACCTTTGTCATTCAGAATCCCGTAATTCCTGAATAGTCAAGTTAGCAACTAGATGATGCTAGAGTTACCCACCAACCTTCCACTTCGTTTGATTCTCCCTCTCCTCCTTCCTCTTCACTTGATAAAGTTGATAAAGCTAAAAATCAAGTAACTGAGAAGAAGAATAAGTAGAAAGAGAAAAAGGAAAAGAAGAAAAAGGAACCAAAATCGAAAGGGGGCAACCAAGCGTCGTCTAGCGAAAATCCTCACACCGCACCATCTAAACCTAAATCTCCTTGTGTCATTTGCAATGGAGACCACTATCATCGAGATTGTCCCTACATCCCTCAGATCTTAAGGGATTAGTCTCCTCGTTTGTACAATCTAGTGTTGTCCACCTCTGATGATCATGTTGAATGCACACCATCAACCAGTGAAAGTGAAGCACCTGGACAGAAAAGGAATCCTAGATTTCATTGTAAATTTTGTGAAGGCAATAACACCGTCCACTGTTGTCCCTTCCTTGACGAACCTAAAAGAGTTTTGGATGACCATCCTGCTTCACCGCTACGACTCCCTCCTGGATATAAAAAACTCTTGTCATTTCCACCACTAGTTGAAAATCTGGCTAGCCCGCCATTATGGTCACCCGAAGTGTCTATCATTGGAAATGAACCCTCTGAATCCATAGCAGATGAAAGTCAAAAGGGAGAGGTGGCAGTTGACCCGGTCTTGCCTTGAGAGTGTTCATCTTCGAATGATACCGTCACTAAAGAGAAAGAGAACGATATCGTTTAAATTCTTTTCATAAACACAGACTCCAATAAACTTGGGGGCAGTCCACCCGTTCCTTTACCGCCGGAAAGAAGTTCATCAGATTCATACCCGGTCGTCTACTCGGTCCCGCTACCAAGCAACCTAGTCGTTTCCTTCGACATGAATCTACTAGGTAGACCCCGTTTACCAGCTAGCATACCATTCTGAATCATTGTACAAGCTTACAGAATGGTCATGGCTGGTACCATCATCGATGAAGGGGCTTCTGTGAGTATCCTTTCCTCAATTGCTTGGAAAGAACTTGGTTTTCCATCACTTTTGCCTGAAATAAGAAATTTGACAGGGTTTGACAAAGGAACCAGTCGACCATTAGGGATCCTTCCAAATATGCCCATTACTTTGAGAAGGAAAATTGTTCACATGAACGTGATGGTAGTTGAAGGACCCTTGGATTATAATCTACTGCTTAGACGCGACTATATTTATTGCATGGGAGTCGTCTTCTCCTCACTCTTTAGAGTAATGTGTTTTCCGCACGAAGGCAGAATGGTCAAGCTCGTAGACCAAATGTCATTCCCCGGTTCACACATCACAAATAGTCAAATGCCATCCCTAAATGGTCTTTTCATGCAAGGAATGTCTCATCGATCTCCAGTTCATCCACTTGATGAGCGCGAGTGATTCAGGAGGATGTGACTGAAACCCAGGGGGCATGCACCCTGGTCTGTTTCGGCAGGAAAACCTTGGGTATAGAGTAGGTTTCCACGGAGGATAAATGACTAGTCTGACACACCCGTCCTCACAGGGAAATGGGATTAGGCTGGAATAAGATACCTTCGTTAAAGTTATGTGAGTGGATTAACTCTACGCCACTCACCTTTATCTATTTTGGTAGACATCGCCAAGGAAGCATTTTATCTGCTATGCAGATGGAACTTTCATGGTAACCTGGGAATTCTTCGCTATACCTGGGGGCATGCAAACCTCTTGTAAGCAAGTGAGAAATGACCAACTAATGTTATCTCTATGATCTCGCTCACTTCAACCGCCTAGGTCGGGTGAGTGGCCAAAACCATTCATCTTTACAGGGGCCACCTAGGCACCAACAAAGTAAAGGTAAAATTTTCCTACCTAGCCTTGGTACTCATCTTAGTAGTTAAGTAGAGGGGTGTAGTTGGTTCTTCCTAGCTTGCATGCAAGAGGATCTGGGGCAAAGCTTACAAAAGGTGCAAGCCCCTTAAAAATGGCATCTTGAATGAGACATCCTTATTTTACGACTGGCGAGCAGTGTTACCACAGGGTTCAAGCTCGTTAAAAAATAAACCCGCCACGAGCAGTTTTAGCGCATATTTCAAGCTTGTTAAAAATAAACATAAGTCATGAGAAAAAATTTCCCCTAGAGTTTAAGCTCATTAAAAAATGAACTGGTAAATAACCATTGTGAATGCCTTATTGCCAGCTTTTGAGCCTTGGTCGTGTTCTCATCATCACCTCCACTCTATTTTTAGTTGATCATTCACCTCCATATGATTGTTTACCCTTTCGAGGAACATCTATGAAGAGTGATTCTATTAGCCATCCTTGTGACACTGTCGTGATTGGAAAATTCCAAACCTTACCTGGAATCAACTGCAATCTGAAATCATCACTCCTTCCTCGAAAACGAGTCTCCTTTAAGCTCTTTTTAGCTGACTCGTAAAATATGAAAAGATTGCCGAGCGACTAGCCTCTCCGGCTCGTTAAAGTCATCGGAAGTGCTATCCCTCTTCTAGATTTTAATCTTTTTGGACCTGAGGGATTATTACACAAAAAGATCGAGTGCTCGTCTTGTTCGGCTCATTAAAACTATCGAAAATTCATCCCTTTCGTATTATTTTACGCTTTTTCAGACTTAAGTGATTATATGATGAAAAAGAATCTTTAGAGTCTCCTTTCTATCCCTTTCAGACTCTCTAAAATTGAAAAGGACTAATTTATATTTGTCGTTAAAATCGTTAAAATCGAATAGCGACAAACTCGTCCAAATGGACGAGAACGAGTTTCACTGTCTCTAGGCTCACTAAAATATAACGACAGGTTCGCCCGAAGGGCGGATTATAGAACAAGCATATGTTATCCTCCTCAAGCTTGACAAAAATAAAGAGGTACTATTCAACAATGACTGAGGAAAATTGGGACGAAAACTTGAAAAAGCTTTATTGGTAGCAAGTCACTCTTGAACATGACACTTTCCTTCCGCATCCAAGCTAGGTTGGGTTGTTCCATTCACTGGTCATCACCATTGGTCCAGCACACCATCCATCTTTGGGGTTAACGCTACGAATCCATCGTCAGTGTCGCCGATATGTTCAAGAGAAGTCATTCATACAATTCGCCTGTGTCTCACCCACTGCAATACATTCATACTCCATTCTTTCATGACTACCACCCTGAACCGTGTATCGTCAGATTGTTTTCACCTCCAAAAATCATTTGCTTCATTCCGTGTCGTAGATGTGGGATTCATTAAGGCCCTCCTATGACGGGTCACTTCTTGTCGACATCAACTCATTATCCAAGAAGTTAACCTAGGGACAACCCTTTCAGTACTTTGAAGCTTGCATGCCTCAATGGAAAGTTTCTCACTTTCGGCGACAGGTTTACATTAATGGCCTTCGACCGAGAGATTTTGCGTGGTGTTCGACGCCAAAGCCTTTTTAACACCAGGTGAATTGTACTGTAGTACCTTGAGGGTCATTTTCATTATTGGTGATTCCTCTTGCGCCTGTTAACAGCTTACATCATTGGCTGGTAATCAGGCGATGTCTTTCCATGTTCGACTCCAGAACATTTTTCACATGGATCGACTTGTACTCCGAGTGAAGATTGAATGCGTTTTGAAGACCCCGGATCTAGTTTCATCCATCCAAGCTGCGATATATTCAGGAATGTAAAAACATCAAATGTACATCATTGTCGAACAGATGATCATCCAAATCAAAGGATGATGAGTTCGAATCATCAGTCTACCACACAAATGATTGTCTGTCCTATGTACATGAAAAATGAATTTATAAAGCTGAGCATGGGAATGCCCGCCTCAGCTAGATCATGAAAAAAATGTTGTCAAGATGATGTATTGTATTGTATCTTATTACAGGTCGCCTCCCAGCTCGAAAAAACTTCATATCCTCATGGTAAAGCATTTCACCCGACATAAAAAGATTAACGACCTCATGCTTTAGGGGGCAACTGTTATAGACATTTTTGGGCACTTCAACCCCAATCATAAATGTCCATAAACTGAGGGCTCCTAAGTCCCTAAAAGTGTTGCTTCACCACCTAAAGGAACAAGGTCAGCTGATTACATCATCTCCCAGAAGTTCTCCACTAAAAACTGCTCAGAAATGGTCAAAACTAGACCATACTGAATACCCAGTGCAGAGGGTGCGATGCATATCACCTTCCCAGTGTAAAGGGTGCGATGCATACTGAATGGCCCCTCTGTAGGGTGTGATGGTCGGGAATGGACAAATGGCAGGGACAAATTGCGAGGTGGAAGATCATGGAATCTTCCAGAAGCTTCCCCTCTGACACTTGCCTCTCTGTTTTTGACCAGGGATGAGTAAGAGATCATCATTCTCCAAGTGGAATCAGGAACTATCAGGGAGAGGACACTAATCAAGACCCTAGAAGATGACTCACACCCCTACAATCATCTATATATGGATCCCTCATCACAGAGATCCAGAGGCTGGAATCTTGTATCTTGTAGAGAAGTGTTGTTGGTTTTCTGGTGTAACTTCATAGTGTTGGGTGATCTAAGCTTTACTTGAGGTGAAGAAGGGCTTTCATGCTGGAGGATGATGCTGGGTCAGAAAATATGGTTGTAATCCTCTTGCTACTTTTGATCTTAATAAAGCTATTCAAGTTTTCCTCCATATTCTTGTATGTTTCATTATATATGCATTTGTATGGTTAACACATATCCGGCCGTGTGTTATTTACGAATATAGATCTTTGTTCTTTGATAGTAGTATGTTGTTTTGTTCCACAGGTGCTCTTTGAAGCTCGGCAGAAGAAGAAGCAGCAAAGCTATATCAGGAAGGAGAGGAATCAAACAAGGGAACTAAGCGCAAGACTAAGGTTGGTCCCCTTTGTTCCACTCTTATCTATTTTCATAAAGGAAAGCGAAAGTAGACTTTACTTGTTTGTTTATAAGGTAGCTACCAGTCATAGTGGGAATAGCAACATCCGAGTGGACACTATTCCCGGTAACACTCCCTGACTTTAAGGAAGATGTTGGTAGCTTCAGATGTATCAGGAGAGAGGCATAGGGCCTCACTAGGGTCAGATTTTTTTGCTTATGTAAACTCTACTCAAATTTCGAGCTTACTATTTTGTGATAGTTTCATGTAATCTTGCTATTTTTTGATAATAAAGATGGAATCCTTTTTGAGCTAGCACTGAGTTACCTCAGAGGGCTGAAGCTTTTGGATTAGGGCCCAATCCAAATAGCCAAGCTCCTCTTTACTTGTATTTGAATGCTTTACTTCAGTTTGTATATTAGTTTGTTGTTAGATGTATTTCTCTTATGTTTAAGAAAATGTTGCTTTTGATGATTTAGTAGTTTTCTTCCGTTTGTGCTTTCTATAGCAGGTTAAGCAGTGATCAGAGAATATTTGAAAGGCTAGCAACATTTCCTTGGCCTCTCTTCCTTCCTTTGGGACCATGATTTGAGGCAAAGACTCCCTTGCTATCCCAAAAACATAGATTTTCCTCATTCCTAGCACTTCTAGTGTTTGCAGTTCTTTAGTAGGTTGATAGTCCAGTTTTGCTTTGCTTTAGATCTTCTTTATCATGTTAACTTATTGATTAACAATAGTCCTTTTTCATGCTTTCCTTTCCTGCAACATTTCCTTCTATACATCATAGTTTAGGCCATTTTAAATCAAAACTCTGTTCTTCCTAGGATGCACTCATTTCATTGGTTGCTTGATTTTCTTGGTTGACTATCAGTTTCTATGTAGAAGATCTCTTCCTGTAGCAGGCCAGCTTACCAGGAATCACACCCTCCATCTTATCCATGCCCTATAGGTCTCTCAAGCCTCACCTCAATTCTGCCATAGTTTCCTGCATTTTTCATAAAACTTGTTCCTCTCCTTGAGCAAAACCAATCACCTTTCTCTCTTCTGGTGAATCATGGCAGACCTTGGGTGCCCTAAAACCTCATTACAACTTTCATCCACCTTTTCCACCGACTTTCATGCCCTCAAAATAGTGAAATTTTCTCTCGGCCTCCTCTTGTAGGCCTCTTGTAGTTTCCCTATTTTCCTCCTGTAGTTTTCTTGTATCCTCCTGTAGTTTTTCCTGTAGGCTTTCTTTTCAAGGCCGAGTGTGGGAAAAGCCTCTAGAAATCCACCTAAGACTTCCTAGGACCCATCCACGTCATCCTACATCCTCCCAAGTTCCAGAACCACCCTCTAACGCCACTTGTTGCCTGCCACACTCACACACAATCAATTATATGCATGTTGAATTCACATAAAAACACGTAAAAATCCAAAAATATGTTTTTTTTCTTATTTACTTCCAAAAATAGCATGGGTACATGTTTTTACTTCCTTGAGTAGGTAATGTAATTTCTTTCATGGTTTTCATAGTGTTTTTGGCAAAAGTAGAATTAGTTTGTTAATTAGGGTTTACTAGGTTTTGCTTTACATTCGAGTGTCTCTCCTTTTTTCAGTTAGAATAGCATTTGTAGAGTAGTCTTTCTTTCCTTATATCACACATAGAGCTTCTTCTGAAATCTATAGAAGTTGGCTTGATATCCTAGTGATCTTGCGCTAGTTGACCAAGTGACAATCTGCAGTGAAAACTAGTACTTGTGCATACAACACCAATGCTTCCAAGTTTTTTACGAACTAATGAGTTGATAAAAGTAAAGTTGGCAGCCCAAGAGTTGCAGCATTCTCACTGCAATGCTAGCACTCACCAACACTGCACATCCTTCAATGTTGAGATCGCTATAATATGCAGAGAAGGGACCTTTTCTCAAGTCAATCTTCTATATCCCTCCTCTTGTAGCTCATTCATCGGCTTCCCACAGAGTTGATTAGATTCCCAATGGTTGAGACTTAGGGTAAAGGATCCCTTGCGTTTGCTTGTTCTTGAATACCTAGTAGGGGTGTCATCCACAAAGAATTTGCGGTATATATTAGCTATTACCATGAGCTCCATACTGAGTTGCAGAATTTATAATAAACCAATCAGTGTGAAAAACCTTTTGAATTTAGACTTACATGACATGATAGTGGTTACATATAATAGAGTAGGAGTGAAACGCTAAAGAAGGATCAAAACATAGGTTCATTCTATGCTCTTTCTTACCGTTGCCATGAGTGTATATATTGGTTTGGATTGTATATGGTTTCCCAGATCTGTTCCCCAAGAACTCGAAGTCCAATTCATCTTGGACTGTATCAGTGTCGAAGTTCATCTACAAGCACATCATTGATGAAGGATCAATGAATTAAAGGGTTTCTTTTCACTATTATCAACTTATATAAATGGTAAGATATTACATAGAAAGCAGTAAATGTTCGTGCAGAATCATTGGGAACGAGATTTATTTTCATCTGCACTTGTCCAAAAGGATACTTATTCATGGAAGAGAATCTAAACCCAGCGGGCTATTAATCCAGCTTTGGATCCGAATAAGAGCTTAAGTTCTATGCTAGTCATATGGCCTCATCGGGATCAGAGACAAATGGTTGATTTTAGGCAGGTAAAGTGCTCAAAGGTTAGAGCCCCAGACAAACCCAAAATGCTTATTAAATGCAGTTCATTGGGCTCATCAGGTCCGATTTAAAGGATAAAGGGTGTGCTTGTTAGCCACCTGAAATGATTCTTGACCGCTATATCTATGCAGGAGGATGACATTGTCTTAGGAGGATTGTTTGTAATGTTTTGTGGGCCCTTAGCCCCATTGTTTGAGATGATGTCTCGAATACAAAGGCTTTGGTTGGCTTGTCATATAGGTGGGTCACACCTCTGTGGTATTTATTTTATATTATGTTTCTTTTTAACTAAATGAATAAAAGGACCCACTATTGCTTAACCAAAAAAAACTATATTGAAAAAGCTATGTAATTTAAAACCATATATATAAACTTCTATTGTTCACTTGAATTGATTAAACTACACAAATATAGCTCACACTTCACACTACATGGATCTAGTTGATAATGAAGCTTAGCCGAAGCAAGATCAATAGGCCCAAATCACAATTTACTAACTTTTCTCGTCATAGAGGGTTCAAACATTCCACAACAAATAGCTATATCACATTACCTTGGTGAACCCTAATCCCTATGACCCAATATATACGTTAACCTACGACTATTAAGAAATCGGCCGGAAAAGTAGCGTGAGGAAAACCCACCCGATAAAAGTGGTTTCTTCTCTCCTCCCCGTAGCTACGTGTTGATCGGTGAGTGGCATCAGGTGCATTCCCTAAAAAACCACTTAGAGGATTGAGGTCACCCAAAAACCACTTTAACTATAACAAAACAATTTAGAAATGATAATTACATATAATAAAAATTTAAAAATAAAATTATTAATATATATATACTTTTATGAAAATTATAATGATTATTTATATTTTTTCAATGTATATTGATTAATATTTTTGTAAAAAAAAATATGTTGAATTAAATCAAAATATAACATTTAATTTGATAGTTATTTGTATATAGTATTTAATTTGTTTTAAATAATTTTATTAAATTAAAATAGCCATAATTTTTCAATATTATAATCTATGTATTTTTATATATTAGTTGATTTGTTCTAAATAAATTTATTAAATTAAAAGAGCCATAATTTTTCAATATTATAATCTATTAAAATAACTCAGTGTTGAACTCTTATATACCATTATGATGGGGATTTCCGGAAAACACTACTTAATGCCATAGTACAGTTTTCGCTCATTGTTTTAGGTTTCACTTTTATCGGTATCAGGGATGGGATGGAGTTGTTTATAATGCGATTTTTTGGAGATTCTCGTGACGGAATTTGAAGGAAGAAATTGAGGTTAAAGCTTGATTTTTAGCAGTTAAAATGGTTTTTTAACTGTATATTTACATTCAGCACCCTGAAAAACCTCTGGGACCTTTCATTGTGAAGAAAATAGCTATCAAACTTGCGATTTCAATAAATTGTTGCCGAATTTTGACAGGAAATACCCACTAAAAAAACTTTAAAAAATCTCATTATAAACAGCTCCATCGGGGATGGGCAAATCCTCGGGTTTCTTTGTTGCACTCGACTTCTGCGACCCGATATGCGATATTGTCTGACAGACTTCAAATATTTTATGCTCCTGTGCATGCTCATTTCTGGTCCTTCTTCAGCCTCTTGATCCATTTATAATGAGAATTGCCATAGCACAATCTTGGCTCACTGTTCGAGGTTCCTCCTTTATTACTATGAGAGATCCGGACATCCTCAGTTCTCTTCACAACCCTCCACTTCCGCGACTGATATGCCATTTGAACGGCTGGCGAACTTCAAAAAATTTTAGGCTCCTGCGCATAACCGTTTCGGGTCCGCGCCCAACGGCCCTTCCCAGACCTCTTGGCTCTACAGACCCCGATCCCAATGGGTCAACTTTAAATTGAACTTCCACCATACTCTTTCATTGAATATTAAAAGGACTTTGGTTTTTGTGTAAATATGTAATGTTTTTAATCAAATTGGTTAGGGAGAACAAAAATGAAAATAATTATATAAATAAAAAATTACAATATAATTTAACAACAAAAAAATCTAATATCTCATTCTAAATTTTTTAATATATATTAGAAATTTTAAAATATAAATATAATATATATTATAATATTTATATTAATTTACTAAAACCTCTGTGAGAGCAACCTCAGCGTGATCAAAACCTGTTGGAGATTAGAATCGAAAACTCCGTGATATAAGAATGTATTGAAGATATGAATTAAAACTTTTTCAAGATTACAGTCTTAAAATTATAGTACTAATGTTATAAGAAGACCTTCAGCGTAAATCACATAAGAAAGACTTTTGTCGACGTGTTTCGAATCAATTAGTGTGGTTCATCAAGACGAGTTGAAGAAACAGATCAGTACTAATAACCTCAGTGGACTTAGAATGAAAACTTTTGTGAGAGCAATATGGCAAAGCCCTCCTGAGATCAAAACCTCAGCAAGATCAGTACACTAAATCATAATATGTATACCAAATATATGGTTTTGTACCAGAATCGTAATGCATTCTTGAATCAGTAATGCAACCACCTTCAAATCGCTTCAGAATTAGTAACGCGTAGGAAATAACTCACCTAATCCTTATAGGTGTCGGAAAACACTTGGCAAATGGTTGAACAGAGGTACGTCTGAGAATGTATGGTTGAGCATGGGTACGTTTGAAACCAGAATGTGAAAAGGTGGTTGAACACGGATACGTTTAAACCACCCATGTAAGGTAATTCTAAATTAATAGACAAAACACCTGGCAAAAAGTTGAATAGACATATGTTTCAGAAGATGGAAGAGATATAAGGTGCACGTCTCAACTTGTAATCGTTTCACAAGGTTGAGGAAAACTGTCGGTGGGTTGTCTTATTAACCGGAGGGATAATAAATTTTTAATCATGTTTTGTAAAAAATTAATTTAAGTATATTTAAATATTTGTTTTAGATATATAAAAAGTTATTGTTGCGAATCTTATTCATTAATTTAGTGACCACTACAAGAATATACTGGCATCTTTCAATTCAGACCATCAAATCAAAAAAATTAATTAAAAAATAATTAAATTATCAATATTGATAAAAAATACTCTAGCCTAATTCCTTACTCAAATTCCAACGCCACTCTCGGTGATGACAATGTGATATACCACTCAACAAATATGTATGTATTTGATCTTGCGGTACAAGTTTGGGAGGGAAAGGAAGAGACATCTAATACCCTACATTATATGTAAGTGTAACATCAAAGGAAAAAACATCAAGGTTTGAACAAATTCAATAAATCTTTGTGAATTTTGCATGGTAATGACGCTGGCAGGCTAACCTAAATAGAATATAAGTGTAACATCAAAGGAAAAAGCATCAAGGTTTGAACAAATTCAATAAATCTTTGTGAATTTTGCATGGTAATGACGCTGGCAGGCTAACCTAAATAGAATACAATTGTTTAATAGAGTATTAATAACCTTTTTGAAAACTAATAAACCATCAAAAATACTTTAGTAAATTGCACAAAACATCACTAAAGACAATTATACAATATATTTAAACTTTAAACTTCACATACGATCAAAATGCCCTGTGACGGGCATTTTACCTGTCAAATTCCAACCTCAGCGACTTTCGCACAACTACTCCTATCTTTATTAAAATATATTTTATTATTAATATTTAAAATTTTTATGAAAAATTAATCTTCCCACCTCTGATTTATTCATGTGACGACACATATATGTCCTTTTTGCAATCACATACAATGGTGAAAGACCAAAAGAAAATCCTCTCAATTGAACTTCATGGCAACTCAGTCCACCTGCATGTCGGGTCTGGGTGTAAAGCCGAAGAAGGGAATTTGATCAGTAATTTCATCTATGGGAAAATAAGCCTCTGGCAGCATACTCCATGAATTCTGGGTCAAGTTATAAACTGCGAGATGGTTCCATCGACCACCTTGGACTCTCAACCATCGACCACCTTGGACTCTCACGTACAGGCAGTTCCCTATTCCAGTGTACCGAAGAATGGTCAACGCCTCGCTCACAAGCAGCCGCCCAGGAAAAATCGTTCGAGGCATCATCGAAATCAGTTTCCACTGTTCTACTGGGCCGTACATAAACTCCCATATAACCACGTCCTCTCCCTTCTCCAATTCACCTTCATCGTTAAAACCTAATTCCCTCTCCACTTCCGACACCAGCAGGATCCGTGAGCCGCATTTCACCAGGTAACTGGAAAAAATGTCCGTACGTCGAGGCAATGGCACAAAAATGTACGTGTCGTCTTCCATGTTGAACTTCAAAATGCCTTGCACATCCTCTAAAAAGCTCGCTAAAATATAGAAAAACCTGCCGCCGGAAAACAATAGCCCCCGCCTATGTAATATCAAATTATCCGGGAACACTCACGCAGTCTTCCAGACCTTGCTTTTGGAGTCGTAGATATCCACTATCGCCTGCCGTGTGGGTGCGTACACCACCACCACTTTGTATCCATTTTCCCCTTCCGGCACGATCCCTAGCTCGCCATTTAAATAATGGATTCTGTATGTCAGCTTTCTGAGTGTGAAGCACTTCCCTGTGAAAGGATTGCAGACATAGATGGAGTTGGTGAAATAGCCTCCAATCAAGAACAGGCCAGCGCCGGACGCGATGTAATTGAAGTAGACATGCTGATAAGGTGGATATTCTTCCTCTATAAAGGAATGAGATAAGCGGCAGCTCTTCCAACTCTGTGTGAAGAAAGAGTATGCCAAACATTCACGATAGTAGTCCACGGCACCTACCAACAGCAATGGATTTTTGTTAGGAGGCGTCTCAAGCCATTGCGTAGTAATAAATCTGGTTGACGAAAACAGTGCTTTCCATTGTTGGCAGACATTAGAGAATTTAGAGAGATAATCCACTGGTAGCCACGCTAATATCTCTTCCGTTAAATCATCTGGCAGTTCACAAAAATGTGAAAACTCCCCAGACGAAACCATGCCCATATTTGCAAAACTACAATCAGACGGTGACACTATAACAATTGTAAAAAGCTTCAGTTTTATATGGTAAATGCCACATAGTTTTATTTCTTGCAAATTTATGATACGACTCGCCGCGACTCTACATGAAACCTCAGCATGCGTTTATTTGACTTGAGATCTTTAATAACTATATTCAAATAACCTACATTGAATTATTCAAATTTTGTGAGGATTGATTTGTGTTGACTTGGACATTAAAATCAACATGGATTATCTTAAATAATTTTATCGCGTTTTCTAATAATTTATATTAAAAATCATTATTACTAAATTTGAAATGGAATTTGGATTTCACGTCAACATGATATTTAAACATCTGAAAGAAAATTCTCCATCTTTGAAAAAAACCATATCCAACGATTTCTATACAATCTATTGTATTTTTTTCATTTATATTTATCAATTCAAGCCATCTTCCCAAAAGCAAAGCAAAAGCAAGTAAATCTTAATATACAAAATTCTGAATACAATATAACGATATTCATAAACAAGTAATCCGCTGAAACAAGGAAATCTTCTTTTTTTGGTAGTAGTAGTAACAATTAGATATAATATTGTTAAAAGAACGAATTAATATATAGTTTTTGTTTGAAGTTTTTTTTTTTTAATTTACTTTTCAATGGAATCACTTTCTTTTAATCTATTTTTTATTTTTTAATTTACTTTTTAATTAATGAATTAAATGATTTCCTATGTACAATCACTTATTATTGTAAAATTATTAGTAATGATTTACTATGTATGGTCAGTTATTATTTATGCTAAAATAATTAGTTTTTGGGTATGTATAGAATACTACGTATGTTTTATTTTATTTTTAAAACATGTCGTAATTTTATGAAAAATAAGATAATTTTTCTATTTCGTTCACGTCAACTTATAAACATAATGCGATTCTCTATGAACTGATAGGATTTACTGAATAATTCAGTTGAATATGGATGTTTTTTTATTAATTAAAGTTGTCGGCTAGTTAGTTCCATGGAAATTATGAGATATATTATAAAAATCAATTTAGTATAAGTTCTTGAGCACAATTATGTTTAACACTTTATAGTCAATGCACATTTGCCAAGTGCAATTAAGATTAAGGAATTTCCTGTACAACCTAATGTTTGCCACAGAGTTTGAAAAAAATGGATTTCATATTCAACTTTTCTCCTTGGTGGTATCCATTTAGGCTCTTGAAACACACCATTATACATGTGTAACACCTCTTCTAGTTGCTTTTTATGTTTTTTACTACACCCATCCAAGGATGAATTATCTTTCATGGACTTTTTTATAGATCAATTTTATCTTAAAATTAAGAAACATGTTAAAGTTGTTTAACTTTTTGGCTTGATTCGAAATTACTAGCAAGACCTTCAACTTTCCTTTTTGTGCATTAACAATGAGGGCTTTTCTTTCCTTGACAAGGAAGTACTAATTAGCTCTCTACATGAGGATTACATCACACATGTACATATAGGGACTCTCACACACAAAAATATGACATCCAGTGGAATTATCTACCTAGTTGACTCATCCCAATTGATATAGGCTAAGATTATCATGAGTCTGTAGTCCCAAATTCTTTACTAAATCTATTTTTATGAGATTTTTCTCCGATCCTGAGTCAAATAAAACATCATATTTTATCTTCTTCATGTGTACCTTTATATGGAAGATTTTTGTCACATCTATTCCTAATTCTAAAGGATGATAATATTCATCCCTTTATGCACTAGTGTACATGAATTCTTCTCATCCACATCCAATCTTCTTTCTGCCTAGTTTCTTGAATTAGTTTCCATGATATTTTTTCTTAGCATCTTTGTTTCTATTATTCTAGTCAATCTCTAGATGCAAATTCCAACACTTCCCCTCTATATGGCCATCACTCCTACAATGGTTGCAGTGGTTGTTGGGATATTTACACTGGTGTGATTCATCCACTTTCATTTTTTCTTTCCCCCTTTTCAACTTCTCCTTCCCATTCTCAAAATCTTCATGTTGATCCTTCTAGTTTTACCATGTTTATTACTCATTCATCTTCCCTATTTTGTCTAGATATAATGTCTATATGCAAGCCTCGTCAATAATTATGGGTTTAGCTTGAATAATTTCTTTTCGTAGATGGTTGTGTAGATACATAGATACTTAAGGAGTATGATTTGGTTATTTGGGGAGATACTCAACATAATGGTCATATTTCTCAATTTTTTGGTGTACTTCTATACGCTTTTCCCTTGTCTCTCACTAAAGTATTACCACTAGATCTATTGGTCTTATATATGCACAATAGGTTAAAATTGTGACTTTATGAGAGTTTTGAAATTATCCCACTTGTTCATTATAGGATCTCCTTCCATCCTAATGGTTTATGTGTTTCTTTTCGACCAAGCTAGCACTTGTCTCTCTAGTTTCTGATGAGTAGAAAACATTTATATTCTTCCTTTATATAATAAACACTAAAATAAACTTATAACTACTGCAGCAAAAAAATTGACATCAAATAATCAATCTCACCTTCATGTTCGAAATAATACTGAGGGGAGGGGGGTGAATTAGTATTATCAAATCTATAAATTTTTCATTTCCATAGTCAGATTTATATACGCTACTTCATTGAAGGTAACTTGTGTGTACACGCAACTGTATTTAAGGCAACTAGATTATATCCAACAAACTTATGATTCAGTTAGTTCATCATATGTTGATCTTTAATCAGTGCATGAGTACTTCATTAACCATATAAACAATAACCATGTGCATTAATAACAAAACAAACCATCATACATAAGAAACACACATGAACACCACGATTTAAGGTGGAAACCCAATGTGGGTGAAAACCACCTGCTGCTGTCATCTCTGTCTTCTTTAATAATAAGAAAATATGTTTATAATCTTGCACTGGTGTAGACTCATACTAGTATGTAGTCTTCTACTTGCAGAAGGTTACAACCTTCTCTCATTCTCCAGCTTCTACTAGAAGGGGGCTACAACACCCTAGCTCTTGTACTAGCCAATATGATTACTAGCACATAAGTACCAACCTACAGAAAACACCACTCTTTCACTAGGGACCAGGTTTCATGAATTTTCAGACTAGATGCTCGTTGAAGATATCAAAAAATATGAAGACCTTGACTCATCAATAACCCATAAAAAATTTAGAAACTCAAACTTCATCAAACAACATGTAATTAATCTAAAACAATCAGATGATTGTCATCAGAACACTGTGTGGAACCCAGAAACCTACATCAACCTTCAGAACCAACTGAAATCTCAAAAATTCATGTGTCGTACTGTATACGGTACTTCAATGATGAAAACTTGCATGTATACGCAACTTCGTTCAGCCCAACCTGCATATACCTCTAAGATTCTGAATCATAAAATATACGAATCATAAACTGTACCAACCAGCAGTATACTAAACATCTACTGTCAACTTACGGAACTTTAGAAAGGCAGGCAACAGAAAACACTTCTTCTTACTTATACAATCAATCAAATATCAACCTCCTTATGCATTTAGATTTACATTCAGATCTAAGCAGACTTCAACGATAGGAAATAGTAAAATAACAACAACAATAAATCAGTAATACTGATCTGATATATCATTCATCTCTGAAAATCAAGTCTTTCTTTTGTATACGCTACTTGAAAGAATAGAACCTCCGTGTATGCGCTCTTTGGCTGAGAGAACCTACGTATAAATCTTCAAATATTGACTGAGAACTTTGTTGCAATTCCATACTTAAGTCAAACCTAGATCATGATAGATAATGAATAAAACAGGTGTAAAACATTAGATCTAGCCTCGACCAATATCAAATCATTCAAGAATAAGTCATTCAGGTCTCATGATCCCGATCTAATATTGAACTTCAAGGTGCACATAAATATTTCAGATCTAGTCCCAAACATAACCCTGGAACATAAAATATACTTTAGATAGAAGTATTCCTTAGAATCTTATTCACTTGCACACCTTGGCGTAATGATCTTCTACTCCTTATATATTTTTAGGCCTTTCTGAATACCTTTTACCAAAACCCCTTAGGACCAATACCTTGGACCAAATACCTGAGGTCAATACCTCAAACCAAATACCTAGGGTCAATACCTTGGACCAAATACCTTGGATCAATACCTTGGACCAAAGTACTTTGGACTAAATACCTCGGACCAAAACTTTGGTTTTTCAACATGTATGTGATTTTCCTTCTATGAAAGTGTGTGTAAACGTATACGTGCTTTTTCTTCTGTGAACTAGCGTGTATACGTTGTTTTGACTAAGTGGACTCACCTATACTTCTTAAACTGCTTTACATCAAACTTTTCCTTTACCCCTTTTATTTTGATTAGTATACCTTAGTTCCATCTTCATGTTCTTCTATACTAGTGCCCTGTTACCTCTAGAAAAACTTGTTACACTATAATTTTCTATATTACTTCTGAAATGATTCCTTTGAACTGCCCTGCATTTGGTCACACTTGTAAATGCAACAGTCATGAATTTTGTTACATCTGATATCTCTCCTGTAGATGCATTCAATTACATAGATTCATCTCGTTACCATATACAAGTGAGTTGTTCTGCTATAAGTGGGTTGCCATCAAGTACAACATATACATCATAATGCCAACAATCTCCCCCTTTAGACTTGATGGCAACCATGTTGGTGTTGATTACTGCAAGCTATAGAAACTGTTAGAGATAACAACCAACACCAAATGCTCTCCCCCTTTGACATCAAGGGCAAAGGGAAGATCAATATATTCTCCCCCTTTGGTATCAAGGGAGAAAGGGGTGACTAAAGTGAAGGCTTTAATATCTGAACAACTAAATATAAACATTGATCATGCTTCCCCTAGGCACATGCTGAATTCCCTGATGTTGAGATGCACTAAACCATCCATGCTCCCCCTGAGCACATGCAGGGTATGCCAAAATATTTTCCAAAAGAATAACATGACTCTATAACTCACCTATGTGAGTTTGACCTTCATATTACCAATGACTCATAAATACATCAATCTCCCAACCAAGTGGGGATATACCAAATTTAACTCATCCACCTAACCAAGCAGGGATATACCAACTATTTACACATGACATAAATAGAATAAATATTACATCATCCGTCCCATGCAAAGTGGGGATACAAATTACATCATTTGTCCAAGAGGACTCATTCAAATGTATGAGAAGTCATATCACACCCTAGACTTTTACATGACTTAACCAACAAATGGTATAAATATCTGAAGCCATAGCTAGACTCAGCAACCATAATGCTAACAATGCAGATTGTGTGAGAAGGCTAATGCTCCCCCTGAACCTGTGCTACCTTTCCATTTTTAACAAGTCATTAATCAAGGCATCTTTGTCAGTCTCATAAAAATTAATGAACAAAACATATCGTTAGATTGTAATCATCAACATCAGAAAGAGCACCCATATCAGAGTCTCGCCAACTTTTTTTACTGTCAGAAAAACATATACACTTATTGTGTATATGCGACTATACTTCATGCTAAAAAACTATATTTAACAACAGGATGATGCAGGAACAACTCCCAGATTTTGTCTGAGATATTCAAATGTTTCTTTTGGAAGTGGTTTAGTGAATATATCGGCAACCTGTTCTTTGTAGGGGACATACTCCAATTTGAACTTTTGTTCAAGCACTTGTTATCGTAGAAAATGGTATTTTATGGTTATGTGCTTGGTCTTGGAGTGCATGACTAGATTCTTTGAAATGTTGATAGCAAAGGTATTATCACATAGAATGGAGATGGATGGATTACATGTGATCTGAATGTCTTGCAAAGTTTGCATCATCCAAAGTAGTTTTGTCGAGCAAGATACAGTAGCCACATATTCTACTTCAGTTGTAGATAAAGAAATTGAACTTTGTTTCTTGCCGCTAGTGATTGATCACATCAGTCTGAAGCATTTTTTTAGCCAAACTTAAATGCTAGGCATGCAATATGGTTGGAATTTGTTAGTGATTTCGACTTTGAAATATGGCACATGAAAGGGAAGCAAAACAAACTAGCTGATGCTCTAAGTTGACATTTCATGTTGTGTTAGGGATATCCCTTAGTAGTGTAAGTACCAATTTTCTAGAATAGGTGAATAATTTAATACAACAAGACAGTCAATATGTGGAACTGTAGAAGAAATTACGAAAAATAGGAAATTTAGTATATGCTGAAAATTCTGAAAAATTACTCACCTACAGGAATCGGTCGTATATCCCTAATGTGAGTACACTGTGTTAGTATCGATATCTTCATCCCTCCATTAGTGATCAAATTCTCTTTTTTCATGCATTTTTGGTGTCCCATCCGATTAGCTGCATTCCATTAGGTCATGGATCAACTGCTGGTAGTGGTTCATTATCCAATTTCCCTCATGGTCTTTACCTGCTGGTCTATTTTCACAAGTTCAGGTCATGTAGAGTCATTTTTTGTCATTACATTTGCAAAAATCCATTTTTAGGGTTTTAGGTCTCATTAGGTCTAGGGTTTGTCACCATGGTCAACAAAAAGCTCAATAAAGGGTCAGCATGCACATGAGGAGGTCTAACAAGTTCACAAAATCAAAATGTCAATGATGATATACTTAATAAGTGGTTTTACCTCAAAACTCTGTTTTGAAGTGAAAACACAGTTGTTATTTGTATGTACAAAATTTTATGTAGTTTTAATTTTTTCTATATGTAATAAGTTTAGAGTTGCTACCCTAGCTCACCTTGCCAACTCTAGCCACTGCAAGAAAAAACACAAGCGTCAATGCATCAATTTGTCAAATGATTAATAAAAGTCAATTTCAATGGAAAAACAGTGTTGAAAACCAAAAGTGACTTTGACATTAGAAAAGTGGGTTTTAGATGAGTAAAAAATTAAAGTCATTCATATTTAAAGTGAGAGAGGTCCTCTTTATTATTTCATTGTGCAAATTTACTCTTGGAGAGAAAAAATCATGATTTGGGAGCCAAGGAAACAAGAACCCTATTTTTCAAGGCGGCTTGGCCTAGCACTGCGCATCAGAGGCAGTGCGCTGTGCATTAGGTAGGCGTTAGGCATTAGAGGCAGAACTGCAGTGTAATTTTGAACTGGTGTTGTGCATTAGGAGGGGATTGCTCATTGGGCCCAGTGCGTTGCTCATCAGTCCAACTTTGTCTAAATCATCCCAAATCGCGCCATAACCCTCAAATTTTCTATATTTACATTCTACAAGTAACTAATCATCCTCTTAAGGTTTAAAGTGAGTTCACTCTTGAGTTCTTCATAGGTCTTTCATATTTAAAATGAAAACCTAGTTTCTCTTCATTGTTTTCCATCTTATTGTGATATTTTCATCCCATCTTCACAAAAACATAATCAAACCCCTTTTTCACTCTTTTATTACCCTAATACTCTCCATTTATCCCATTTTCCCATGTCCCACTCCCCTAATATGACTATTTCGCTCATCAAACCCTAAATCCCTCATTAAACCCTAATTTCCCAAAACCATTCCCTTCACTCCCCAACCTCATTTCCCAAGAGTAGAATCTCTTCATACTCATCACCAATGTCCTCTTTCATCACCATTTTCATCTGATAATTTTCTTAAGACAAGCACTATGGCAAGAAACAGTGACTCAATCTATGAGGAAGAAACACAAAGTGACAGTTCAGGAGATAGAAATGTATAGCCTAGGAGACCTCATAAGGGTGGGAAGATAATCAGAGAGGAGCCTATTAACATTGCTGAACTTCTTGCATGCCCTCTTGCCACCACTTGTTTCAAATACAAATCTTGCTTTGAGTTTTGTGAGTTAGTTGAGAGGGTTAAGTATCATCATGAATTGGCTAGGCAATTTGTCATCAACATGGAGGATGATATGGTACAACTTGCAGGCATCAATTTCACTCTTTCACCAACCATTATTGCAGAAGCAACTAAGATAATAGATGTGGGGGAAATATGGAACAAAAGACAAAATATTAACAAACATAACTATGAACCCTACGTTAAAGCCAAATATCATAGTCAACTTGGCAGGGTGTTTCCTTTTAAGTTTTTGGAGGACTAGTATGTGCCATTAATGAAACTCATCATTAAATACTTCACATGTGAGGGAAGGTTCTCCATACTCTATGCCTATCATATTAGATTGATTATACATTTTACCAGGGTTAGAATGATGAGTATTCCATACTTCATTTGCAAAAACATAGAGAGGATGAATGTACTTGCAAAGATCAAACCATGCCCACAGCAGCTTAATAGAATTTATCACTTTACTGTCATCAAGATTGTTGTTGTACACCCACTCACTCAATTGGGAGTGCCATGGGAAACCTTCATTGTCCATGAAATTTTCAAGGGGCCTCAAATGTTTACAGAACCTCAAGAGGAAGGTGGACCTTCTGAGAAATAAAGAGAGCATGAAAGCAAAACTGAAGAGGCTCACATTCCAGTGTTTATAACTTATGAAAAGGGGACAAGAAGACTTTTTGCAACTGCCAAATGAGTATTATTTCTACCAGGGGTGGAAGGGGTCTCGTTCTCTTCACCGGACAATAGGAAAATGTTATCTTCACCTAGGATGAAAGGGGCTTTGCCTTCTTCTTCAACAGAGCAAGTACATGACAGAGGAAAGCAACCATTGCATGATGAAGGGCCTTCTAAAAGCCAAGACAAGGATTTCATTATGATTGAGGAAGAAGACATTGATTTGGGCTCCCAAAGCTCAAAACTCAAGGATGTGATCATCAAGGAAAAAGAAGCTGATATCCAAGCCTTGAGAGGGCTAAATGCATCATTAATTACCTTGAGCAACATAACAACAATTGGAGGACAAACAAACAAAGATGAAGCTACAAACCATTAGGGAAAACTGACAAATGGAAAAAAGAAGGAAAACCAAAGCTGACTTCACTAGAGCATGAAATAGAGGCTGACCGAGAATCATGGTTGGAAAGAATGAATGTCCACCTTGAGAAGCTTGTTGATAAGGCTAATAAGGAGAAGAGCATGTTGTGCCACATGGCCTATCACTATTGGCCCAAAACAAAATTTGCAAGACAAGAATAAGAAGCCTAAAAGCCAAGCTAGGGAGAAAGGAGAAAGATAAACTTAGAATCTTGGCTAAAGCTTCCTCAGCCCAGAAGAGAAATTGATAAACTTGCTTCTTGCCTATTTTGAAGAAATTTGGAGAGCTTTTTGTCATTTCCTAATTTTTAATTGCAACACATATAAATTTTCCTCTGATGCGCATTGAGATGATAAGGAATTTTGAGGAATGGCTTACATTTTTGGATTCCTCATGAAACAATATGAAAACCTAGAAAATGTCATGAATTTTGGAGGAGATCTGGGTCACCTAAAGGGTAAAAAACACCTCAAAAATGTCCTCTCTGCCACTTTTTGGATGCACAGGAAGCAGTCTCAAGAGAACTAATTTGTGAAGTGGAAAATGGACACAAAATTCAAAAATCCAACTTGTCCTAGAAAGTAGACAGATAAACCTTTCCAACAAGCTATCGTGGAGCAAATTTGGTGAAGGGGAAGGCCTTCAAAATAAGCTTGGAAAAGGCGCTATGCATCAGGTAGAATTTTGTCAATTTTGCTCAAAATTCAAATTTTTGCCTAGTTTTCTACCAATTTGACTTTTTCTCTCTCATGGTCAAATTCATGATGTAAATTGATGTAATTTGATGTAAAAATTATGAAAATTGACTGAAGGAGGTAGATACATCAGTTTTAGGTGGTTTTGAACTGAATGAATCAGTGTCCATAGTTTTAGAGGCAAGTTGTTCCACTGCCTATTTTTCAGTTCCTAGTTTAGATCTTGTTGAAACAGATCCTAGACTCATGGGTTCAACCCCTGATGGCTATAATGGGTGGTTTGATGCCTATATCTTGTACTTTCTTAGTCATTTGAGAAGGTTCGACTCTTGTGGATGCATTGAGCACTATTGTACATCACTTCTGCAGTTTGGCAAGGCAATAAACCATGGTTTTGCAGCATTTTGTGGGATTCTTGTGGTAATGTGAGTTAGCATTGTTTTCTTATATTTAATTTAGTTGATCTTATGTTTATGTGTGTCATAACTTCTCTTGTTCTACATAACTGAATGAATCAAGTGTAAAAGGTAGAATCCATTGGTATTTTAGTGCTCTGCCTTGGGGTTTATTTAGTTATGAATGTTTTCTATTCTTTGAAGAGGACTTATGACATTTTCATGCCCTCTCTAGCTCCTCACCAGTCTTTAGACTCACCATTACACTCATTTCAAGGTGCTAAAACACTTGCCTACCTCACCCCACAGAAACCTCTGCAAATCTGTGTTGATTTCCTAGATCCAAAGCTACCTTCCGCATCTGAACCAGCAACCAACCATTAAAATCAATCAAATTCCTCTGAGTAGACATACCTAGCGTAAAATTAGTTTTTATATCAATCATCTCAGGCCTTCTTTGATAAATATTCATAGAGATTGACAAGGATAGAGCCCTCTCCCGACCTGGTAGGGCTAGCTACCAGGTTAAGGGTGGTTTGATGTTACCCTAGACTTGCCTTTCTCAGCTTGAGGTAGATTCAGGCCCTAACACAATAAAACAAACAATATTGGATCAGTATCATCGAAGACCCTACGCAGGCCATCCTAGTTATTAGAAATTGATTACTACATTAAGGAAAAAAGAATTTCTTATCATGAAGAGGGATGTGGTCAAATACATAGCAAGGTGCATCGATTTTCAATAGGTAAAGGTGGAGCATCAACATTCAACTAAATTTTTGAACCCTCTACCCATACTCGAATGGAAGTGGGTGACAATTTCAATCGACTTCATCACTGAATTACTAAGGACAAAATGCTATCATGGTTTGATCATGGTGGTAGTTGATCCAGACTTATGTAGTAACACAACAAAATAAAGATATAAACTTCAACACATAGATGTACTAGAAATAAAACTTCATTTCATTAATATCAAAGAAATTAAATATTCTTACATTGAGAATAGCAATAAACTAGCTTGGGAGTTGGAATCTTGTTTCTGAGAGGAGATGTGGTGGCTACTGTTATCACTCAGGTTGTCCCTAAGCTCCTGTAGGGATACAACCGAGGTAACCACAAACCAATCTTTGTATTGCAGGTTCTAGCCCACCTGCAATCAGAGAGGGCTCTCTCTTTATGATTTAACTATGTTGATGATGATTTTAGGCTAGTTGTCAGGTTCAGGGGTTTTGATTTATTGTTTGGATGGAAGATGTATTCCAGGTAGAAAATTCCAAGCAGAGAGGCAAGGTAAGGTGTGATAAGTTTCAAACCATTGTGCATGGAGTCATGGATTAAGGGTCGCTGTTGCGTTTCCTTAGTCACAAGAGGATTGTGGAGCGGGATAGCCACACATGAAACAATTGTCAATTTGCTGAAATGATGGAATGATGGTCAGGGATGAAAGGCAATTAAGAATCTTTCATCAAAACTGACAGGGAGGAGAAGTGAATGAATGGTTATCTAGGAGCAGTTAAGAATTCCTAAACTATCATTCATATGTGAAAGAAACAGTGTAAACAAGATCATTTAAGTATGCATGTTCATAACTATTCCTGATGAAAACATGAAAAATTGCAGAAATTGAGCCTAAGGTGCAGCTAAGCAAATCCTAAGCTATTCTTCTTTTCTGCAATTTAGAGGGTGGATTTTTGATAAAACCAACGTGAATAAAACTAACAGTGTTAAGAAACACTTATTGAACCATGCCAAAGCATAGGAATTCCACAATCACTCCTCAGCCAATTAAACACAGCAAACAGTTTCAGAATCCATGCTTTTAGCAGTCTTTGATTATGGAAAGCATCACAGTTACAGTGTGAGTCTCTGCTTGAGAGAAAGATGGGAATAACAAAGATCAAGCTACTGATCAACCAACCAACCCCTACTCCATTTTTCAGGGTGGTATATATAAGAAAAATATCTAAAGTCATTTATTACAATTGACCTAAACAGGTCTGCCGAAAAAATATTTTTCTAAAACCTAATTGTTGCTGGAATTAAATTCAAGTAAGTCCTTTGGGATGCGCTAGAGGCAACTGAATCAAGTTGAGTTGATGAGGTGTCCTGTGTGACTTGGTGCAGTGTTTTTGTCATAACTGTGCATTGAGTTCTGGTCCACTGATCTTCTGTGAGTTTAATGTGCAGTCATTGGTTCTGGTGAGCCTTCAATGCGTCTTCAATTGCTTCTTGACTTTTAGAGCTTTCGTTTTAATGTTGGATTTGCCTCGAGCCTTGAGAAAATCTCTTCTGATACACTTTTCCACTTCATTGATGGTCTTCGCCACTTCCTGCTACTCTTTGACATGCTTTTTGTCTGCATATTTGATCTGATGCTCTTTAATCTCCGTTCCTGGTCTCTCTCTATCTTCAAATTCGTTTAATTTGGCAAAATCGGGCAATTTCAGGCTTTTTCAGTGCAAAAAGGGCCAAGGAATCAAAATATTCCCTAAATATTCTCCAATATGGCCCATTCCCCATTCGCGCTAATCGCGCATCGAAAACTGCCTCCATTTCTCATTCCGGAGCTCTGAAGCTCGACTTTTGCTCTTCCGCGAATTTCCATTTTTCGGCTGCTGACGTCAGCTGTACGGCGGATGACGTCAGCAGTGGGGTCCTTTGGTATGGATATGACATCAACATGCTGACATCATCAAGGTGACGTGGCAGTATGGCGGGGTGACGTGGCAGAGACATGTGGCAGGGTGACATGGCCCGGGTGCAGGCAGTGTGAGGTGATGTGGAGGCGACGTGGCAAGGTGAGGTGGCGCTCCTGTTACGGGACGGGAGGGTGGTTTTTCCTGTGCATTGGACCGCCTTTGGTACGAAGTGGTTTCTGTCAGGGGCGGCCCGATGCAATGGGAGGCCGCCACCTGTCCCGGTGTACGACGGTAAAACCGTCGGACATCGGGTGGTAACCTACCACCACAATGGGGCGCCTCATGTGAACAAGCGCCATCGGATCTGGGGGGGGTGATCCGACGGTGGACGGGAAAGGAAGATGCGCGGAGTTTAAAAAAGGAGCGCGCACGTTAAAGGTTTAATTTTTCACGGCGCTGTGGGTTTTGAACTTTAGGAAATGGGTTAAATTTGTTTTGCGCGGTGGAAATTTATCAAACAAACATTAATAATTTCCAAAGAAAAATGCGCGGGGGGCTTTTTTGGCATTTGGAAAGGGTTTTCTTAGTGTTTGGAAGGGGTCCAAAACACATGGGAATGGAAATTTATGCAGAAGGAGGGTTCTTACTAAAGTCGAGGTGACTTAGTAATTCCCAGAGAAGTACTTATGGTTATATTTCAACCAGGGAGGGGATATTTACATAGGGGATTATCTACATAGTTTTAGTAGGGGGATGGGGAAAATATAGGGAGTTAAATAATAATGTTAGTAGTTAATATGGAGATGACAAGAAAGCACTAAGTTTCAGAGATCTTAGGCTTCAAAGGGGAGATAGAACCTTATAGATAAAGTATGGACCCTCCTTGAGTGAAGCAGAACTTCACCCAGGCTAATGATATGGAGAATGATGAAACTAAGAGATATCAAGCAGATCTTGACCTATTTTTGGGGAAATTAGTTACTGATTTGGGGAAAAGGAAGAAAGGGAAGTTAGTTATGCCTGATTTGAGCTCCTTCACATGAAATTTCTTGATGATTGTGCCCTGAGTAGAGATGATATTTTGAAAACATAGAATTGATCAGAAATCAAGGTTCTGCAACCTCAAAACTACCTACCCAGCCTACTTATCTAACATTTTTTCTTCTTTTGGTTTGGGGGCACTTAGACTTGCAGACCCAACATTTCAATTTTTTCTTTTTATGCCTTCCTATCTACAAACTACCCTTATTTCTTCCAAGGGCCCAGATTAAGCAGTTGGGCTCCTTTGATTCTCTACCTATCTAAGAATCTGCCAAGATTAAGCTGTTTGGATAGATTTTCATTCTCTATATTCTAAAACAGGAAATTGAAACCTAGGGAGACCAATATTAGGCTGTTTGGACCTCCCTTTATCTGACAATTGTACAAAACTGGAATGATTCTTCAAAATTGGAATGCAGTGGATGAACTTTGAGTAGCCTTCTTTCCTTGGTGACTGTTTAGAAAATATGGAGCATTGCAGCATGCAAAGTATGACATATTTGGCCTGTAAAAATGTCAATCATGAAATATGAGTAACCTGCTGCAGCAGGAGGCTAACAGCTACATGCCTTTGAGCTTTGTTACAATGAGGCTTAAAGGCCTATTTATTATTGAGAAAAAATGGAAAACACTAAATATCCAAAACCTAACCCTAGAAAATGAAGCACCAAAGTGATGGGCCTTGTTTGGGAAAATTGGTACATCAACCTCCCGAGATCGTAACTTTGGCATATGATCTTCATTTGACATGCACAATATGTTGTTAGAAATACTTATCCAAGGAATACAACCTTTGAGTGGAAAACATTAGGCTTAGTGAAACATTGGCCCTAGTTTTCCCAATAAACATCATTTGGGGCCTCAAAATGGCTCCAGAAGTCCAAGATTCGAAAACTGCCAAAAATAGTAAATTATGATACAATTAAGGAAATTGAAAAGACTAAAAGAGATATTGGTGGATGTACAAGTGGAATAGGAGGATGGCCACCAACGTCCACCTACATTAGTAGTTGATGTAATGAATAAAGAAACCCATTTTATACTGGTATAGTCTATGTTTGGGACTGCCTAGATAGCTAATCTTTTCATGAGAGACATGTCTCTCCTACACGGAATACCCAGGTTAATAATGTCTGAAAAAGATACTAATTTTACCTTAAATTTTTGGTGAGAATTTTTTGGTTGGTATGGGAACACAATTGAACTTTAGTACAACATATCACCTGTAGACGGATGGAAAAGAAAAAAGGACCAATCAGATTTTGGAGGATATGCTAAGAATGTATGTTATGAATCAACCTACCAACTGTGGGATGAATTTCTACATCTAACAACATTTGTATATAATAATAGTTAGCAACCTTCTATTAAAATGCTCCCCTTCAAGGCCTTATATGGATGGAAATGCAATACACCCTTAAGATGGAGTCAACTAGAAGATAAGTTAATATTGGGGCTATATACCTTGCCGGAAATGGAATAGGTTTTGCGGAAAATCAGAAAGAACATCAAAATAGCACAAGATCAATATAAAATTTATGCACACAAAAAAATACTGCATAAAGAGTTCAACTTCGTAGACCATGTGTATTTGTGGTTAAAGCCCACAAAGAGTACTCCAAGCATCGAGATGTGCACAAAGTTCGAACTATGATTCTGTGGGCCTTTTAAAATCCTAGATAGAGTTGTCCTACTAGCCTATCAACTGGCTTTACTTGAACATATTAGAATTCATAATGTATTCCATGTGTCCTTGTTGAAAAAGTATGTACACAATAGTTGTCATGTGATTGGTAAGAATCTGATATAGGTGGAACCTGAAGGAGATTTCCTTCTCGAACTACATCGCATCTTGGAGGGGAAGGAATTAAGGTGCAGTGGAGGAAGTTTACAACTTAGAAGGCCACTTTGGAATAGGAAGATCATATGAAGAATCATATCTAGCTTTGTTTTGGTAAAACTAAAAGGACAATAAACATTGAGGATGGTGTTATTTTCGAGAGGGGAAAGATGTAGTACCCTCTATTATTATAGAAACATTTTATTTTGTAAGTAACTATCATTAGTATGTTGGAAAATGATCCGTGATGAACTTATTATTAAGAAAAGTTGATTTAATTAAATAAATAAATTGTTGAATAAAGCTGGAAATTGTGGGGAACGAAACATTAGAGTAAAATGATGCTTGCCCAAACTTGAAGTGAATCAGAGTTGATTTAAATTGTTTAAATAAATATACTCATTGGAATATAAATATGGAGAAAATCACTAGAAGAGATAAAAGCAGGCTTCATGAGGAAAAACTAAAGAAAATCTTAGGTTGAAGGGTTAACATATCCTTGAAAGGCAAGACACCACCAAGGAAAAATTTGTGGGAAAAGTAATGTTGAAAAGACATTATGAGGAATCTGAGGGGCTAGCTGATTCTAGACATGATCGTCTTAGCTTGGAGGGGATCAGAGGTTGATCTTAGGTTGGGTGAACTAGTGTTGTCCCATATATAATTTCCATATTCGACTACTGGTTAGAGATTTATTTTTCTATTATTATTCATATATGATGGATTGGAGTAAATTATGTTTGGTATACCTTTGGATTTAATGTTAATTTCTATTGTGGGAATGATCTTGGTAATTTATTTTTATGAATACAAATTTCTTCTTTTACTTTTCTGATAAAGAGATTCTACTTTGAAAAGATACTTATAGGGCTATGTTATGTGATTACATTCAATGTTGCATTACTAGGAGAGCATAAATTTTAATCTATACATGACTATAACAGTGAAGACCAGAGAATGTCTGGGTAGTGGTTGGCATAAAAGCCCTAGGAACCCTTGGCTAGAGATGGAATTGCATGTACAACTATGTGTGTAACTGTGTGGGTAAATTAGGATGGGGAGGCAATTAATTTATTGGTGGGAGTCATTATATCTAGCTATGAAGGTTTACCTTAGTAAACTAGTTTAATCTTAAGTACCTTTTTCCCAAAAGGAACTGTCAAGATTTCACCATAAAAATTATAGCTACAAGTCAAAAAGATAAGGGTTTCAGACTTTAAAGTAGGAACAACTTGACACGCCGAGAGGCAGTAGACCTCAGTAGTAAGCCCCACATGAGGGAGAAAGAGTATTAAGGAGAAATCCCATCGTGTACTATTGACATGTCAAAGAAGAAACTACTAGGTGGAATTTTATAGTAGATTCATAACATATTTCTATTATAGTCTCAGAATGGAAATCCCAAAAACACCAAACTATGAATGATTGTTCTTTCCCATAATAGTGTTAAGCTCAAGGAGTCAACTAAAGTTACCAAAATATGGTATATATATAAAATACCTTAGTTACCGAAAGTAGATTTTATGGAAAAATAATTTTAAGCTACCGATTATAAATTTCATACACAACATATTGATGAGCATACTCAAAAGAGAAACAATGCATTAATTAATATGGAATATTGGGAAATAAAGAGTAAAAAATACCCACAAAATAAATTGTTTAGTTCACGAAATTCGAGCCAGAAGGACATGATTTTGTAAACTAAATTACCATAGAACAACACATACAATCATATCCATGGTCATTGAGAATGCAATTCCTTTCTAGGTAAACATTACAACATATCTAGAGGTAAATAGACTTTATCAATTGAACATGAGTCTATAGTAACCAACATTATGGTATGAGAAAGGATGAACTCTACACTAGACTAGAATGATATTTCTATTGCAAATAGAGAATGGGATTATTTTTATGTTGAATCCAGGCCTACATAAAAATAGGAAATCATTCCTCAAGCTAAATAAATAGAGGGATGGCATATATCCATATCGGTGCTCTATTGTATAAACAAGAGAAGTAGCTGAAAGAAAGAGAGCGCAAACCACGTCGATAGCCTCCTTCATGCTTATAGATTAATGAAAAGAAAGCTCATCCATGGTAACAAATAAAATGACACCTGTTTAGAACACCTTGGAGGAGAATTATTTCAGGATAATGTTGTAATAGCTTATGGGTCCAAGAAGCTAAAAGTGCATGAGAAAATATATGCAGTGTATGATTTGGAATTGGAAACAATGATACATGCACTTAAATTGTGGAGAGCTTATTTGTTTGGGAAGAAGTTTACACTATTGTTTGATCACGTCAATCTGAAGTATATTTTTAGCGAGTTGGACTTAAATGCTAGGCAAGTAAGATGGATTGAATTCCTCAATGATTTCGACTTTGAAATACAACATGTAAAACATAAGGAAAACAAACTACGAGATTCTCTAAGTTAGCATGCTCATGCAGTGTTAGGGATATCTATTAGTAGTGTAAGTACCAATTTTTTGGAACAGGTGAAGAATTCAATACATTAAGATAATCAATATATGGAAATGCATAAGAAATTATAGAAAATAGAAAATTTCGTATATGTTGAAAATTCGGAAAAAAGGAATCACCCACGTGAATCAATTATATATCCCTAATGTGAGTACGTTGAAACAAATAATAGCAGGCAAGTACCATTGAAGGCCCTGTGGAGGCCATCCCAGTGATCTGAAAATGATTAATAAATTAAGGAAAATTTTTCTTTGACCCAGTATCGAGAGGGATGTGGCTAAATATCTAGCAAGGTGCATAGATTATCAATAGGTAAAGCTGGAGCATCAACTCTAGCCAGATTGCTCAACCCTCTACCCATACCCAAATGGGAGTGGGAGACAATTTCAATGGAATTTATCACCCGATTACCAAGGAGAAAATGCCAACATGATTTGATCATGGTGGTAGTGGATGTACTGACTAAAGAAGCCAATTTTATACTGATACAATCTACGTTTGGACTACCTAGATAGCTAATATTTTCATGAGAGACACTTTTCACCTGCATGGAATACATAAGGTAATAGTATGACACAGATATTCTAATTTTTCCTCCAAGTTTTGGAGGGAACTATTTGGGGTTATGGGAACACAATAGAATTTTACTATAGTATATCACCCATAAATGGATGGGAAAGGGAAAAGGACCAATCAGATTTTAGAGGATATGCTAGGAATGTAAGTTATGAATCAACCTACCAAGTGAGTGGAATTTTTTGTATCTAGCATAATTTGCATATAATAATAGTTATTAGCCTTATATGAAAGTGTGCCCCTTTAAGGCTTTGTATGGCAGGAAATGCAATACACCCTTAAGCTAGAGTAAACCAGAAGATAAGATAATATTGGGGTTAGATAACCTATGGGAAATGGAACAGATTGTGCAGAAAATGAAATAGAAGATCAAAATAGCACAATATTGGTAGAAACATTATGTAGACAAAAAAAGAGTGCATAAATATTTCAACATTGGAGACCATGGGTATTTTCGAGTAAAGCCCAAGAAGAGTACTCTAAGCATTGGGATGTGTGCAAAGTTGGCGCCATGATTTTGTGGGCCATATGAAATCCTGGATAGAGTTGGCCCAATAGCCTATCAACTTGCTTTACCTGACCATATTAGAGTTCATAATATATTCCATGTGTCCTTGTTAAAAAATTAGGTACATGATAGTCCTCAGGTGCTTGATTGGAATATGATATAGGAGGAACCCGGAGGAGATTTACTTCCTGAGCCACTTCACATCTTCGAGCTGAAGGAAACCGTGCTCTAGAATTGAGTCATCACTCAGGTTAAGGAGTAGTAGAGGCACTTTACACCTAAGGAGGCCACTTGGGAATGAGAATGTCATATGAAGAAGTGTACCCAACTTTGTTTTGGTCAAAGGCAAAGGAAAATAAACATCGAGGATGGTGTTATTTTTGAGAGGGAAAAGATGTAATACCCTTCGCTATTATAGAAACATTTTATTTTGTAAGTGACTATTATTGGTATGTTGGAAAATGGGCCATGATGAACTGATTATCAAGAACAGTTGATGTAATTAAATAAATAAATTGTTGAATAAAGATGGAAATTGTCGGGAAAGAAACACTGGAGTAAAAAGATGTTTTCCCAAATATGAATTGAATTAGATTTCATTTAAATTCCTTAAATAAATATACTATTTTGAAGATAAATATTCAAAAAAGAACTTCAGAAGATAAAAGAAGGCGTAATGAGGAAAAACTAAAGAAAAACTTAGGTTGAAGGGTTAACATATCCCTAAAAGGTGGAACACTGCCAAGGAAACTTTTGTGGGAGAAATAATGTTGAAAAGACATTATGAGGTATTAGAGGGGCTCATTGATTACATGCAACATCATCTTAGCTCGGGGGGGTTAGAGGTTGATCCAAGGTTCGGTGAATCAGTTTTGTCCGAGATGCAACTTCCATATTGGACTGCTAGTTAGAGATTTTGTTTTCTGTTATTATTCATGTATGATGGATTATTGTAAATTATGTTTTTCACGCATTTGGATTTAATTTTAATTTTTGTTGTGGGAATGATCTTGGTAATTTATTTTTGTGAATAAGAATTTGGGCTTTTATTTTTATGATAAAGAGATTTATCTTTGAGAAGGTAGTTGTAAGGATCTGTTATGTGATTATATTCAGTGTCGTAGTTAGGAAATAGTAGAACTTAATCTATGCATGACTATAACAACAAAGACCATAGAATGTCTAGATAGTCGTTGGCATAAAGACACTAGGAACTGATGCCTAGCAATGGGGTAGCATGCACAGCTACATGTGTAGTTGTGTGGGTGGATTAGGATGGGAGAGTGATTAATTGATTGGTGGGAGTCCTTATATCTAGTTATGAAGGTGTACCTTAGTAAAATGGTTTAATCTTAAGTATCTTTTTCCCAAAAGGAATTAGTAGGAAATCACCAGAACTATGATAGCTACAAATCAGAATGGTAAGGGTTTCATAGTTTAAAGTAGGAATGAATTGACATGTTGAGAGGCAGTAGACCTTAGCAGTAACCCTCACAAGAGGGAGAAAGAGTATTAAGGAGAAACCCCATCATGTACTATTCCATCAGAGAAGAAAATATTAAGAAGAAAGTTGTAGTAGATTCATAATAGATTTCCAGTATAGTCTCAGAATGGAAATCCCAAAATCACCCAGCTATGAATTGTTGTTTGTTCCCATAATTGTGATAATATCAAGGAATCAACTCAAGTTACCAACTATGGTATAGTTGTAAAATAGCTTAGTTAGTGACTATATATTTTATGGAAAAATAACTTGAAGCTATCGACTGTAAATTTCATATACAGTATATAGATGGTCATACTCAAAAGAGAAACGAAACAATAAGGAATATGGAATTTTGAGAATTAAAGCCTAAAACATACCTAGAAAATAGATTGTTTAGTTCGAGAAATTTGGGCTAGGAGCACATGATTTTGGGAAATAAATTACCATAGAAAAACACATATAGTCATATCCACAGCCATTGAAAATACAATTCCTTTAAAAGTAAACATTACAACATATCCAAAGGTAAATAGACTTTATAAATTTAACTTGAGTCTGTAGTGACTAAGATTATGGTAGGACAAAGAATAAACTTTGTTGTAGACTAGAACAATATTTCTATTACACATAAAGGACATGATTATGTTTATGATGAATCCTAGCCTACATAAAATGAGGAAATCATTTCTCAAGCGAAACAAATAGAGGCAGGGTATATGCCAATTTTTATGCTCTAATGTATAAACAAGAGAAGTAATTGAAAGAAAGAAAGTGTAAACCACACCGATATCAATGTTCACTCTTATACTAAAAAAAATAAAACTCATTCATGATAACAAATAGGACGAGCCATAGGAATTCATATCGCCATATGCAAACATGGTAGAAATAATCACTCATTCTGAATAACTAAATAGAAATAAAGATGTATTATTATCGTTAGTTCACAACATACTAGAAAGATAATGTTAGATCCATATAATACTAGTGTATTCCCTTATTATTATTGTCATTGTAGCTCCTTATTGTTATTGTTGTGCCCATGTTGTCCCCATATTGTTATTATTGCGCCCCATAGAAGCCCACTATTATTATTGTTGTGCCCTTACATTATTATTGTTATATCAATTCTGATTATGTTTTGACCCTCTAGACTCCTATATATACAACGAAGGTCTTGTCATCTGTATCATCCAATAATTTTTAATTTGTGTGATGTAAAGGAGGTTTCCCCTGTGAAGAGGCTACTTTTGAGTTTGTTTATCTATATTTTTCTTCTATTTTGTGAGATTCTTGCATAACAATTGATATCAAAGCTTTAGATTCTAGGGTTTCCCTGCTTCAAACAGGTTATTGTGGAATTTTCAATATAACATTTTTTCTATGAAGTTTCTGTAGCTAAAATTAAAACCTGTTGGAGCCAAAATCATTATGAACTTCTTGACCACATTTTAGATCTTGGCTTGTTATATTTTTGGAGTTATGGACTAAGTAAGTTAGTGTCTTTGCAGCCTCTCGAATTCAATATCAAACAAGTCACCTTGGGAAAATCATCATAATTGTCTCTCTAAGAATCATATTAAAATTTCCTAATAAGTGACAGAAAGAGGATGGAATTTAGTTTGTTGGATATCATTTTTAGATCTGAATATCAAAACAATGACATGTGGAACATCATACAAGTTCGATATACTCAACAAGTCTATAATTAGGTCAACGTGGCTAATTGGGTATAACGTTTTCTTGGAGAATCCAATCATGATCAGACTTATGGGATTGGAAAGAGGACACAGAGGAATATCACATGCCAAAATTTAGAAACTTGAATAATCAAAATTAAAGAGTTACAATCATTTCAAGATCGTGCTCATACAAAGTGGAAAAACAAGAAAAGTTATGTGTTTTTGTTTTTTTGCATTTGCATAGTTTTTGTTTGATAAAGTAGTTTGAAGTGATTTGAAGGGCATTGTGAAGAATAATTATCATTCATTCATGACCCAGAGAAAGAATAAATGAATCCAACCATATAT